>JACBWW010000052.1:987455-1241233 GCA_020086605.1 Lanius collurio
TCTCTGATTAATATTTTTAAAAATTTTATTTTAATTTGACTTTGGTTCTCATTTCTCTATATAATAGTGAAAGAAATAGAAAGGTTCTTGCTCATGAAATTGTAGGAATTATAATTTCCTATATAGGCAGAAATTGTATTAGCATGTGAGTTGAATGGCAAATTCACAATAATTGGAAGTATTTGCTTTACAAAAGTTCCTTATGAAATGGTTTTCACTGAGCAAATTTTTTGGCAAAGTAAACAGGAATTTATTCTGGAATAATTTTAGGAGATCTCATGTAAGAAATGTGTCTCATGTAAGATACATGCTCATAGTATGCATATTCCTTTAAATTATGTTTAGAAGAGCTTATTCTAAGGGACAGTTGGCCAACAGAGATAAGGTGATGCTCTTTGATATTTTTTCACAAGTAATATTTAAGTCTGAAACTAGTGTCTATAAGTTATGTGGGCAAATCACTGTACATTAAGAGTGTTCTGTTGATCAAGTTCTTGTCTGAACCAGGACTGACGCTAATATCTATAGGTTGGTGTCAAGGGTAGAAAAAGTCTATTGTTTTCTGATCTTCAAGCAACATATTTCATCTAAAGCCAAAATAGACTGAAAACTTCACAGCTGACAAGAATGTGCATTGTTCAGTTTGTCAGTAGAATAAAATTTAAGTTTTATTTTAAAGATTGAATATGCTTGGGCTCTTAAAATTACATATTTAAAGTTTTGAAAATGTTTAAAGAACTTATAAAATAGTAAGACTTTGTCGAAGAAACTATTCCTATTGTCACAAAAAATCATTGAGTTCAGTTCCTGGCCCTGAACAGGACCATCTCCATGGGTCACATCATGTGCCTGAGAGCAGTGTCCAAATGGTCCTTGAACTCTTGTCGAGTTCAGTGCTGTGACCACTTCCCCAGGGAGTCTGTTCCACTGCCCAGCCATCCTCTGGGTGAAGAACCTTTTCCTGATATCCAACCTAACCCTCCCCTGACACAGCTTCAGGCCATTCCCTTGGGCCCTGTCACTTGTCACCACAGAGAAGAAATCAGTGCCTGCCCCTCCTCTTCCCCTTGGGAGGAAATTGTAACTGCAGTGAGGTCTCCCCTCAGTCCCCTCTGCTCCAGGCTGAACAGACCAAGTGACCTCAGCTGCCCCTCATATGGCCCCTCAAGGTCCTTCACTATCTTCATTGCCCTACTTTGAATGCTCTCTAATAAACTTATAGTTTTTTTATATTGCGGTGCCCAAAACTGTCCCCAGCACTTGAGGTGAGGCTGTCCCAGTGCAGAGCAGAGCAGGACAATCCCCTCCCTTGCCCAGCTGGCAATGCTGTGCCTGATGCCCCCGCCAGGACACGGTTGGCCCTCCTGGCTGCCAGGGCAGTCCTGACTCATGTTTACATGGCCATGGACCAGTACCTCTAGGTCCCTTTCTGCAGCACTGTTCTTTAGCATCTTATTCCCCAGTCTATGCACAAGAACCAGGATAGCCCTGTCTCAGGCGCAGAATCCAGCACTTTCGCTTGTTGGAACTTCACATGGTTGGTGATTGCCCACCTTTTAACTTGTTGAGGTCTCTCCGCAGAGACTCCCTGCCTTTGAGGTAATTGACATCACCTCCCAGTTTTGTATCATCCCTGAACTTGCTGAGTCTCCCTTCCAGTCCAGTGTCCAGGTCGTTTATGAAGATGTTGAAGAGCACAGGGTTGAGGTAGGAGCTCTGTGGAACACTACTAGTGACAGGTCACCAGTCTGATGTCATTCCGTTCACTGTAACCCTTTGTGCCCGACTTGTGAGCCAGTTGTTCACCCATCCCATGATGAGTTTATCCAGTTGGACATTTTCTCCTGAAGGATCCTGCAACAGACAGTATCAAAAGCTTTACTAAAAAAGCTGGTTTCCCTTGATCAATCAGATAGGTTATTCTGTCATAAGAGGAAATCAGGTTTAATAAGTAGGACTTGTCTCTCATGAAGTTTTCCCAAAACCTTTGTCATTTTTAGCAGTGCTCCTTCATGTTATTACTTCCACTATCATTTTGAAATGTGCATAAATATCACTTTCCTCTTTCAGACCAAGGACAAGTTATGCCCTTGTGCCCTTGAGATCAAATATGCTCATGTTCTGCAATTTGTCATTAATACCGCTGATTTTCCAACTGCTGGAAAGAAGGGTGGAGATATTGTTTCCACCTATAACGTATTTAAGAATTAGGCTTGCACAGCTTCATTTATTTTTTTAATGGTATTTTATCTTCCAGACTTGTACAAATAAATCATGAATTATCTGTTCCCAGCATAAAGCAACTGATTTTTATATATTAAAAAAAATGTATAAAATAGAAGCGGTCTTCATCTTTTTCTACAACTTCTTTTTTTGATTTCTTGACACAGCGTAGTGAAACACATGTTCTTTAATGCTTTGAAAGCAGTGCTCTTTTGTTGACATATGTTATTTACCAGCTGAGGACTTTTCCTACTTGGGAAATGCCCTGACCCAAAGCTTACAAAAATGTCATAAGTTCCAGGTCTGTATGTTAAGTCACCCCATAGGATCCCTGATTCATTGGCACTGATGTTGCAGAGATGCTTAATTAGCTATTCATTCATCCATCCTTTCCATAATCCAGGCTCTTCATCACACACCTTTTCTACTCCTTAGTAAACTCAGCCTGTTCTTGAGCAGGTCTGCAGCTGACTAAGAGAAAGTCGTGATGAGAGAGGCCCTAGATCTTCAGCCAGGGGATATTTTCCACAGAGCCGACTTCTTCGAAGATCCTAACTAGCCCTGTCCCACAGATTGAGCTGATGCATCCCCTCCATGTCTTGTCACCTGGAAAACCTGCACTGTTTATGTAGATGGTGCTGGAGACTTGGGAGCTTGGAAGGTTTCAGGGCTGAGTTTTCCTTTTTCTTGCTGGTATGACTGAGTCTTTGTTTTCTAAGTATAATGAGCAAAGCTGCACAGTACACTCAGGGGCATGTGATATGTGTAGGAGTTCTCTTGCTTCACCAGTGCTTTTTGCTGTTCTTGGTGAAATGTTTTTTATTTTTAATATGATTGCTCTCTCTTAGCTATCTCAAAGCAAAAGAGAAAGCAAAACCTATGATGATGTCTTTTCATAAATTCAGAGCTTTTTCACCACCTTTCCATGCGATAGCTTGCCATTCAGTTAAAGAATAAAGAAATCCTAATACTGTCAGGCAATGCTCAGGCAACAGAAGAGAAGAGAGATTCTTGAAACAACAACAAAACAGAAATGCTCAGCAGAAATAAGTGACCTGACAATACTAAAATTGCCAGCGTGCTGCTTTCAAGTGCTAGCTGGCTTCATGCACCATTTAACAAAGGTTTCTTTAATGCTTTTGTAAAAACACATTTTCCCTTCTTCATTGTTCATATTTTAGTTAAATTCCACTTTTACATTTAATTATAGTTATTGTGTCATAATATTCTATTTCATTCATGTTTTACTTGTGCTAATCTTGTTTCTAGTTTTTTCATTAGTTGTGATACCTGTCCAGCTTTAAAATATTTATGTCCAAAAGCATCACTTTTGCATCACTCCCTGCCATATTCTTACTAATTTCTATACTCAAAATCTACCTGAAAGCGCATTTTTTACTTGAATTCTGCTCTATCAGCTTTATGTAGCCTATGTCACTTGGAATCCTACATAATCCTTTGTATCCCATTGAGATAAACAATAAATCCTTGAAAAATTATCCTTTTCTTTTTTTATGGTTCTCATTATGGTCTAGACACAATATCAACCTTGAGATAACCATGGAAACATCCCTAAGCTGGTTCATTTAGAAGTTGTTGCTTACAAAATGTGGGGTTTTTTGGTGGTGATTTCTGTTACATTTTAGTCACTCAATTATATTATAGCAGCTGATTAAGATTTTTCTTCTTGAAAGGTATTTTTTAGGAATGAGAAGGTAATATTAGCATGCCAATGGATCATTAGGAAACAATGAATATGCAAATCTAATTTATTTTCACCTGAGGCAAGAGAGAAGGATAACACATTGATATATTCTAAAATAATAAACCTCCTACATTTTCTTACAAAAATGAGGCACCCAAAAACCACAGACTTTTCATGCTTGATTGTACATAGCAATCAGCACAGTCTGAAACCATATTTTCTTTATTCCTCTCACAGCTTGACATTTCCATGTACTTGACAGTGGCAATAGGCCAATGTGATCCCACTCCCCAATCTTCCTTTCCATTTATCTACGGTTATTTTGTTATTTTTTATTCCTGCTGTAAGACCTTTTGAATGACCTCTATACCTGAGGTTCTTTATTTTCTCTTTGGAACAGTGTCTCTAATTTACTGGTTTTACTTCACTCTCTTGTAGGATAAAGGGCTAAAGAGAAACTGCTCTGAAGGATGTCATTCACCTACAATACCTGAACGGTCTCTTAAAATCCCATTAAAAGCTACCAGCACCTTTTTTACAGGACTTGGAAACAGCTCCTGCATCGTTTAACTTCTTGATAACACAGGATGCTTACAAAGGGTCAAATTATTTCTGTTTAAATGAATGTAGAAAGCATTTCTTCTGATGAGAGAGGTAATTGTAAAGCAATTTTATAAATTCAAGGGAAACAAGGGCTGGTAGTGTAAAAGTTGTAGCCCTGGGCTAACAGACACCTATTGCATTGTAAATAATTATTAATTCCTTTCAACCATCAGTGGAAGCTCAGTGGTCAACAACAGTTTTGATTCACTTGTGATCTGCAGCACTGATAATTGCTAAACCAAGCTTTTTTCAGGTTGGTAGAATATTAGTGAGTTCTGTGTTGGGAAGCTGCTTAACCTGAAAAGAAAAGGGAATGTCTGTTTGCATGACCATATCTGTGACAGAAAGGGAATAAACTGCTAGGATCTAGGATCAGAATAGATATAGCAGCATTTTCATGAAACTATTTTGAAGCAATAGAGAAGCTTCCTTCGACTGCATTTTTGATAGCCAGTGATAAAGTAAAATGTTAATGAACAAAATGTTAATTTGTTATTTTGATTTTCTTAGTTAAAAACACCTTCACTGGGGTGCTTTATTACAGTTTAATTTAAGTGATGTGTAAAAAGCATGAACACAAAAGAATAGAAATGACAAGAAATAGATTTATAACTAAAGAGCTGCTGTTTATCTCTCAGTTACTGCAGAAAATCTCTTGAGCTAATTTGACGTAGCAATAGGTGGGTGCATTCTAAGGAAGACAATTGTCACCAGCTGAGAATTTCAAAATTATTCCCTTGCCTCACTCTGGATAAAATTTTATATGATAACCATGGCTCAATCTAGACAGAGACTTCTTGTTTCTGCTTCATGGTAATTTGCAGAGTTGGGAAATTTTTATGTCTTTGAATGTTTGTGATAATTTAAGATATTTTTGTATCAGTTTTAGGAAATTCCTTTTATTGGTGGCCGGTAACCACAGGAGCCACTTTGTGTTTAGGTGGCCAAGGGGGCTGCTCTCAGGATGCTTCTACTGTTATGTCAATCTATCCCAGTCTGAATTCCCCGGTTGGCTGTTGGTCTCTACCCCTTGTCACTCCCCCAGCTTCCCAATTGATCCCCGTTCCCTAGTCCTGCCTTTTCCCTCCCCCCAGATAAAACTGTGAGCTTTGGGATCATGTTTTTATTTGCCTCTGCAACCTTTGGCAGTGCAGAAGCAATAAATGCTCCTGCCAGAACACACACAAGTCCCCTTCTCGACTCTTTGCTACCGACCATAATACTGAACCCACTCGTGCTTCTGTGGGTACAAATGGGACCCCACGGAGCTGGGCAGGGACAGTATTACCTTTTATATGTCATTCTTAAAAAGGATGAAGGATAGATCTTGTTTGTAGTTGTAATTATTACAAATATTCTGTGTTCTTGGCATTTATGAGTAGTTTTGTTTGTGAAAAACTAACACGTAGATTGTGCTTGTTTATCAGCAAAGCCTTTGGCATCATCTCCCACAGCATATGCCTGGAAAAGCTGGTAGCCCATGGCTTGGACAGGTTCACTTGCCACTGGGTTAAAAACTGGCTAGATGGCTGGGCTCAGAGAGTTGTGAGTGATGCCACATTCAGTTGCCAGCCAGTCACCAGTGGTGTCCTCCAGGGATGAGTGTTGGAGCCAGTCCTATTTAATATCTTCATTGATGACCTGGATGTGGGGATTGAGTCCACCATCAGTAGATTTGCAGATGATACCAAGCTGGGAGTGAGTATGGATCTGATGGAGGGTAGGAGGACTCTGCAGAGGGACCTGGACAGACTGGATAGAAGGGCTGAATCCAACAATATGAGCTATGATAAGTCCAAGTGCCAGGTCCTGCATTTTGGCCTCAACAACCCCCTGCAGTGCTACAGGCTGGGTACAGAGTGGCCAGTGCCCAGGCAGAAAGGGACCTGGGGGTACTGGTCAACAGCCACCTGACCATGAGCCAGCAGTGTGCCCATGTGGCCAAGAAGGCCAATGGCATCCTGGCCTGTATCAAGAATAGTGTGGCCAGCAGGACCACGGAAGTTATTCTTCCCCTGTACTCAGCACTGGTGAGGCCACACCTTGAATGCTGTGTCCAGTTCTGGGCCCCTCAGTTTAGGAAGGATGTTGAGATGCTCAAACACATCCAGAGGAGGGCAACAAGGCTGATGAAGGGCCTGGAACACAAGCCCTGTGAAGAACGGCTGAGGGAGCTGGGGTTGTTTAGCCTGGAAAAAAGGAGGAGACCTTATCACTCTCTAAAACTCCCTGAAAGGTGGTTGTAGCCAGGTGGGGGTTGGTCTCTTCTCCCAGGCAACCACTGACAGAACAAGAGAATACAGTCTTAAGCTGCACCAGGCTAGACGTTAAGAAAAATATCTTCACTGAAAGAGTGTTTAGGTACTGGAATTCTTCACTGAAAGAGTGATTAGGCACTGGGCAGCCTTTCACTCTCCCACTGGAACAATGGAAGGCTGACCAGGGAGGTGGTGAAGTCACCATCTTTGGAGGTGTTTAAAAAAAGACTAGACATGGTACTCAGTGCCATAGTTTAGTTGATCAGGTTGTGTTAGGTCGTAAGTTGGACTTGATGATCTTAAAGGTCTTTTCCAGCCTAGTTAATTCTGTGATTCTGTGATCATTAATTTGCTTTACATGAAAACTAAAGTTGTGCAATTTTTATTCCTTTATTTGAAGGAGAAAATAGAAATTAATACTGGCATCATTGTTTTCATGTGGATGCTAAAAAGGCTAGCAGAGAAATTTTCCAGCTTCTCACAGCCTCCTGTGAAAGCTTTTGTTCTCAGGCAAACTAGCAGAGAAAACAGTTTGAGAATTTGTAAGGTATTTTGCAGGTGCAGAATGTTATGGGAAACTGTGCATATTGTTTTAGTCCATTGAAAATAATACTTATAAATGGGAGTTATACTGCTTGACCTATCACTTTGATAGGTGGCTGACTACTAGGCCAATCATGTCATTTTTCTATTGCGAACCACGCTATAAAAGACGAGTTCTTTTTGCATTAAACGTCGATCATGGCTCATGTGTTCCTGACCTTATTCATGTCGTGTTTCTCACCATCTCTGAGACAACAGTGACATTTTCATAGTCTCTAAAACAGTCAGATCATGAGCCCATTGAAAAGAAGGAGGAAAATCGCAGTGGGATTTTCAGAATCCTATCAGAAGTTAAATGGCACACACAGAATGTAGTTTAATTGCAATGCTGCTTTTGAAACAAAATATTGAATCTGTCATTAGCCTGGTGTTCATTTGGGAAGAAAGTTTGAATCACACCATGTTCAGATCCAACATAAAACTCATCAGAGTTTGAGTTTTAAGGGGAGTCTCTCCTCGTACCTCTATTACCTTCAGTCTGATAACATTAAATAACTGAACATATGGTCATTGCTCACTTATATTTGGTAAATCTCAAGAAATCTATAGATGAGTTTTATTATGCAGATCTTCACTTATAAGATGAGCAAGTTTTGTCCTTGTGGAAAATGCAGAGGAAATTCCCATAGCAGATACCTACCATACTGTATTCACCTCTCTGGACTACCTTTCACTTTAGGATAAATTGTGTGGTGTGGAATATGTGGACCTCAAAGAATAAATACTTGAATCCCAGCTGAGGTTTTTGCAAGGATTGTACATGACTGTAAGGGGATTTAAGAGAAATGAAGTTTTAGAATCTTGTGTCATGCCTTTCCACTTTCCCTTATTTGGAAATCTGGTTATAGACTGCAACTCATATTTTCTAGGGAAAAGGTAGAATTAAAACATTCATTATGCTTTGAAAGGTTTAAAGATTCATTTAAGTTATTCTTCAAAATTAAAAAAGAACGCCCAGGAGATAATAAAGTTTTCATTCTTTTTAATAATTGCACAATTATTGTGCAATTGGCATTGGGAATTGATCTCTACTTATGGAAGAAGAATGGCCTGGTACCTAATTGGATACAGCTGTACACTGTTTGGGCTTATTTTTAGAACTGAAGAGAATAATGAGATATTCAGATACTGTGGAATCCTTAGCAGGATTACATGAACTCAGCAAATCCATCTCAAAAAATTGTGAATTAGACGGTACATTGAATTCCAAATTATCTCTATAACTCATCCCTCATGTAAATTCACTGGTTTCAGTGAAATTGCAATGCTCACAGAAGATCTCACACTTTGACCTCTTTGTAATAACACTTTCAAAAGCATATTACTGATCCGCAACATCAGGTAACATAGTGATTGTCCTTGAAGCTTTATTAAGGCATGGGATTGAAAAGCAAGAGATATATCTTTAAGTTGTCACAATTTCTTTTTTGACTTTGTGGATTTACACCTGCCCCACTCATCCTTCCCCCCCCACCCCCCCACAATCTCAACACTTTCTCTAGTCCAAGTCTTTCTATAGCAGTCATCAGGATTGCACTATCACTCTAGTTCTCCCTTCTTCAGGCTTCTCTATGACTTAGTCTCTTTCTCACATTTTTTATTCCTTAGTAAAATCACATCTCACCACTGTTAGCATTTTTCACTTTATTTATCTTCAGAACAGTGCAAATCAGCTGAAGCAAGTTCAAGAATGCAGTTTGGCTTGGTTTGTTGGGGTTTTTTTGAACTGTCAGAAATGTGAAGTGTAGAAGATACAGTATTCAAAGAAGTAGCTCTGACATTTTCCCACAGATAAGATGATGAACTGTTTACAGCAGTGTGATTGGTTTGTCAATATCTCAATAAATTTTTCCTATAAAATCTTGACTGATGATACAAGCTCTCACTGTGTCTAACATTAAACTGCAGAATGAGCTGACAGTATTTCTTTAGAGCTGTATGAAATAGTGTTGATGTAGAAGGATATAATAAAAATTGTTCATGCAGGACCATAATTTAAAAAAATGTATTCAAGTGATTCTTGAGACATCTGAAACTGAGTCATCACTTGAAAACATTCCTATGCCCATGCATCAGCCTTATTGTAAGAACTGCCTCCTTGGTAGCCAAAGACCAGGAAACTGTTGCATTTGATAACATGGTATGTGTGTAGCAGACAACCAGAAAACTGGATAATGGGAAAAGGCAACAGAAAAATTGTTCATCTTGTCCTAGTTTTATGGCCAACGCAGCCTGAGGCAGACTCCTGGCTGTGGTAGTGTCTGGGAATTTCTTCTCACAGCCTTAGGGGCCTGGATAGACTCTTCTGCAGGCTCCTGAGAAAAGAGTGTTGTACAGTTCACCTGGACCTCTTAGACTATTGTCTGGATGTTTTAAATCACAACATACAAGTTGCTTCTGTTCTGAAAAAAAGCATGGAAGTATTTCTTGTCGGTAGGCAAAATTATGTTGGATAGCATGTTTAATTCAATAGGGAAATTTGCTGTTGGACTGCAATGCTTGTCTTACTGTTTAGGTAAGAAGTTGGATCAAAACAAAGCAAAGTGATCTCAAACTCTCCAGAGGCGATGCTGTTTGTTTCTCAAACCAGCATAATCAGGTGCCAATGCAGGGCTCAAAGAAGGGCAGGCTGTTGCATGGCATGGAGGATGAGAGATTTAGTGTAACTCCTCACCCAGCAAGAGACCACTCTTGTTTTAGGGTGTGACATGCCTTTGAAGACCTGCCAACCCGCAGGTAGAGGGACCATTATGAACTGCATTAAGATTTTATTTAAATGGCAACTCTTTAAAATGCAAGGTGCAAATAGCCAAAAGTATATTCCCACTGTTCTGTGAATATGAACAGTAGCTGATCTCTGCAAGTACATTTACCTATGCTGGAGAGGAACTGAGAAATAACTCTCTTGTGCCAACCATACTCATGAGTTATTCTACCTTTCCTCAGGAGAGAAGAAAAATGTCATCAGAGAGATCAGCAGCCATATAATGTACAAAGCATAGTGAATGTGTTGGATGTGGGTACATATTATTTATTTTCTTGAGTTATTGATGACCATAAGCAAGGACATTAATTCTAAGGGTAACATTTCGTTCGCCAGCAGCTGGATTTACTTGATATTTTTGTAGCCTTCAGACTTTCTGCCAGTTACTATTTTGCTACTTACTTTGAAGAATAATTTTCTCACTGACCCTAAAAAATCATCAAATATTTATAGAGATTTATCTGAGTTATATCACAATTCTCAGCATTCACTGTGGTTTCAGAACAGGAAATTATTTCAATTTAAGAAAGGGCATTTAAGCACTTGCATGCTGAAGTCCATTCTATATGCCAGAAATGCTCTTTTGGCTCTGGATTTATAATAAAAACAGATAAACACATGTCAAGATCTGGTTATTAAAGTTCTTAGAAGTGCCTCTGCCTGAATTAAGGTGCTAATGAGACCATATGCCAGTGACAATAATATGGGTTTTATTTGATAGTAAATATGAAAGAGATAGGGAGAAAGAAAGAGAGAAAGAGAGAAAGAGAGAAAGAGAGAAAGAGAGAAAGAGAGAAAGAAAGAAAGAGAGAAAGAAAGAAAGAAAGAAAGAAAGAAAGAAAGAAAGAAAGAAAGAGAGAAAGAGAGAAAGAGAGAAAGAGAGAAAGAGAGAAAGAGAGAAAGAAAGAGAGAAAGAGAGAAAGAGAGAAAGAGAGAAAGAGAGAGAGAGAGAGAGAGAGAAAGAAAGAAAGAAAGAAAGAAAGAAAGAAAGAAAGAAAGAAAGAAAGAAAGAAAGAAAGAAAGAAAGAAAGAAAGAAGGTGGAGGGGACAGAAAGTGAGTGACAGGGACAAAATAAGGAAAATACCACCACTCTGTGTATCTCAATTGTAGTGGGTTGAATCTGAGTTGATTGACAGATTTTTAGACCAATAATACTTCTCACAATTTACACATTTAAACCGCATGGAAAGGTGGGAGTTCCTCTTGTTCCAGCCCGCCTGAGGGAGGTGGGGAGGCCTCGGAGCCTCCGGGCCCTGCTGGGCTGAGGCCCCACTGGGCCAGGCTGGGTAGGGCTGGGCCAAAGCCCCGGCCCCCTTCCCCTCTTCCTGATGCTGCAGCATGGACCCTGGGTCGCTGGGGGAGGAACCATCCCAGAGCCCAGACAGCTGAACCCAGCCATGGACTGGCACACAGCTAAAATCTTTCCAGACCGGCTTCTTGAGACCGGCAGGTCCCCCCTGTTCTCCACATGGAGCCGGCAGGAGCCAGCAGGAGCCTCCTGTCTGCAGCCAGCACACTTCAGGCTGAATTGAAAAAAACATCATGAAGCCAGCAGCACAAAGGGAGCGAGGCTTTTTTCACCATAAAGCCTGAACAAGAACATCCTTCAATGTAGAAGTTTTGGAGTCAGAGAGAGAGAGTGAGCCATGTGAGACAGAGCTGAAAATGGTGATGGAGAAAAGGGGCGGTGCCACATTCCTCACGTGTAGCTTAAAAATACTTCTTGCGTGTGGTGTGTGGTGGGTAGGAAACTGTAATATCTCAAACTGTTTGTCTCTTTAATCCATTTGAAGTACATGGGGGGATGGAAGACTTACGTGTGGCCCTTGAAGACTGTGAAGAGAGAGTGCCTATGCCAGGATATATAGAAACAATGAGGGGCTTTTAAGGACTTGTAGCAGAAAAAGCCTTTGTGTTCAGGCCAAAATGACCCATCCTTAAAAAGATTGATCACCCCATGTGATGGCCCATGTGTGGCAGTGTGAAAAAACTGATATTTTTTCATAGAAGAGATGTATTACACCACAGCAGATTGTTTCTTTCTAGGCGGGTCTGTTGTTGGGGGCAGTTTGAGAAACCATGTGAAGCAAGAAGAAGAAACCTTTCTTTCCTTAAGCATAAGAGAGAGACTTTTCGAGAACTGTAACACTGACTAGAATCCTATGTTGTGTTATCTTTTGTGCTAGTTAAGAAAAAGAGTAAAGTGCTGGGAAGAAGGAGGGAGGTTGTTTGTTTTAATTTCTTGTTATATCTTTTAACTTTTAATTCTGTTAGTAATAGAACTTCCTCCTTGTACTGCAACCATTTAAGTTTGAACCTGTATTTTTTTGCCTCGCAGCTATCTAGTTTTCCTCAATATTTTCTTATTTTGTTTTCCTTATAAAATAACTGATATTTTAGATGCTTGACGCTTAGTTGTGTCAAACCACAACACCAACAATGCTCCAGTGATCCTCTCCAGATGTTCTTCTTGGTGGTGAAGGTCCCCCTGCAAAGCATAGAATTTGATGGGTTAATGTATGCTCAGGTAGGTAGGAAGACCCAGGTGTCTCCCTGCAGGGGAGTGGAGGGGGGAGAAATTTGCCATCGTCTCTTGTAACAGACTCTCAGTTTGTTGCATCACAGGCAGTCCTGTGGTGCAAGGCTTCAGGAATGACTCTGGGAGGCACTTTGGGGGGTCTTGGAAGGATTATGACTCCCCTTCAGCTGCCTCTCACGTGAATGTCCCGTGGATGTGGCCTGTGGGGTTGAGGGTTCCACAGCTGGGCCAGTTTGTGTAAGGGAGGATGAGTGTCCACTGCCCTGAGCAGAGGTTCCATCTGAAACCTCCTCCCCCCACTTCATTTTGGGGAGTGGGGCGGGGGGTGGGGGAGGGAGCCTGTGTAAACCTGGCTTCTGTGGGCTGTGGTCTCCCCCACCCCAAACTCAGCCAGGGAAGAATCTTTGCTGTGTTTGGCTTTCTTGTGGATGCATTCTTCTTTTTCAGCCTTATTTTTTCCTAGGCCTGAGATGATTAAATTATGGGTTTTCCCTTTATCTAATCTCAGTGGTTTAACTTACAGTCCAAAGTTCTAGACAGGTATCTTCAAGGAGGCTTCTTTGGTTGTACCTTCTTTATATATTTTTTGTTATAATGAGCAAAACTTAATATCAGTGTTTGAGGCATGAACTATTTCAGTCTCTGACAATACAAGAACAAGTTCATAAGCAGAGATCAAAGAAATGCATTTGGAGGTAGAGTTCTAAGTATGCCACAGTAGTAAATTCACTTTTTAAAAATTATTTGTTCTTGATGAGCATAATACTTGCATATCAAAAAGAATCTGTGGGGCATATTCTTTACGCCGTACTCTTTAACTTAACAAACAATAATAAAGTTTTAAGTTTCTTGCTTTTATATTTGAACGATAGCAAAGCTTAGTTTATTCTCAGTAAATTTTCATAAAATGTAATTAAGGGAAGTAAACCACATTTTAAATTGAAACTTAAAAATATTCTGGGGTTGTGAGTGAATAGAACTTGGTTCATCTGTCAGTGACAATTAATAGGGTTCCCTTCAATTCAGTTGAAGTTTATTTAGCTTAAAAATTGTATCCATCATAGTTCTATATTTTCCTCATTAGTCATAAAAAAAGAAAGTGGATCTGAATGTAAAATGTTCTCCATAAAGTCACAAAACCTACTGATAATAAAAGAATGAAGCTTTTCATAACAAAGTATATTTATCATATGTTGAAGCACTCTAAGTTGAATTTAAGAAAATACTTTCCATGCTGTGAAGGGAAGGAAATAGAAATTGTGCTTCACAATAGAGCATCTACCCTGTGACAAAATACTTGAGAATTAAAAGAGCTCATAGTACAATGGCAAAAGGCACTGTGATAATTGAAATTGACCTTATTTTTGAAATGTGAGAGATCCTGACTCTGTGGGTTGAATCTGAGTTTAATCATGATCAAGCAAGATTCTGTGGTGTGGTAGGAATACAGATTTTGTTCTCTGCTTAGTTTGTAATTGTGAAAAGGATTGTACTATATCATCCTAGTAAACACAAAGAAGGAAGGAGAAGTTCGTCTAAGAATAATAATTACATAGATCTGAGTGTTCCTCCTAAAACAATCATAATGAGGACATCATCACAAACTGTTTTAATGGAGAAGAAGTAAAAAATCTGCATTAAGAAATCAATTTAAGGAGACCAAGAGCTCTGTATCAAGCTTGGATATAAGAAGGTGATGTCAGCAAACAGAAGTCAGGTCAGGTTACAAATTATGAATATAAAGAACTGTTATAAATGAAGTCTGTAATTGGTGCTATTAAGTATAAATATGAACTGGAATAAAAATATAAAGAGCAAGAGTTTCAAACCCCCTCAACAGCCTGACTGAGGAAAGAATTTCACAACACTGGAGCAGTTGCAAAGGAATTTCTTTCTACACAAAAGTAATCAATAGAACAAAGAATCCACCCAGGTGGAGCTGGATCTTATCACAGGAACATTAACACTATGCCCGGAAGATGATAACTTGATCACTATCTTCTGATATCTACATCTCAGTTGTTAAAGCATTATAGGTTCCAGGAACTCCATTGTGGGTTCAAGGAATCAAAGATGGACAAATTCATCATTGGAGATGGGCAATTCATCACATCCAGGAAACCCCTTGTCCAGTCCTGCACCTTGAAAGAAGAACCCCATGAATATGTTAAAAGAGCAAGAAGAATGGAATGAGTTTGGACACTCCCCAAAAATCATATAAAAATAACCCAAACCAGACAGCTGGCCTGAATCAGGGAGGTCTGATGCGATAGAGGTCAGGCTCACTGTTTCACCCAGCTTCGATCCCGGGCTCGGAACTGTTTTTCTCAGTTGCGGCTTTTGTGACCGATCTTTCGGCTGCATAATAAATTTTATTTCTTTATTAATTTTAATTGGGCTGTCAGGTTTATCTCAGAACTAAGATAAAAACCACCTGGAAATAAAATACAAAAGCTAAGTGTTGGGAGTTAGGATTTTTCCTTTAGGATTTTTCCTTTAGTTTCTTTCTCTCATGGAACTTTGTCCCATTTGTTGCTAAGAGACAATAATGACTGGTACTTAAGAGAGAAAAAAGATGTAGCCAAGGGGGAGGGGGAGGAGTATAGCGGGTTCCACTTTTGTAGCTGTGGGGCATTCACTTGGAAAGGGCAGAGATAGCAGAAGATTTTTGGCTGGGGGGTGAGGGGCTAGGCTTGGCTCCTCTTGCTCACTCACTCTAGGGATTGGAGGAGGGACAGTCTGCAGTCACTGCCGCTATGGAGCTCTTGTCCATCCACTGTTTCTCCTACTGTGGGTGACCCTTTGGTTGTTAGAGCAGCTGTTGAACTGGGACCTTATTAACACTTGATCTGATCGGAAAGGACCTCCACCATCCATTCAAGTGTCTCAGGGGAAAACTTGGGACCTCAACCCTCTCCCCCTTCGTAGAGGGCGTGTCTCCCTGGCTGCCTGTGGCAGCCATGCCCCACTGCTTTCTGCTGCTGCCTCGGGCCTTTCTGCTACACACTTTCCTAGCACCTTGTGTCCACCTGACCCCTGCGGCTCCTTCTAAGGCTGCGGAGTTTCCGTTGAAGTTTTGTTTGCCACCCTGTGGGGTGAGCCAGCCTCTGCTATCCTGGCTGCTGCTCTGAGGTTCCAGCTACAGCCCCATTTTTGCCATCCAGCTCACCCGCCATTACCATATGAGGGAGATGTGACTGAGCTCACACCACAGCGCCCCCTGCAGGCGCGGGGGAACCATCGCAGCCGCCCTGCTCGGCCCGGAGCCAACAGCGCCCCCTGCCGGCTGTGAGTGGGACTGAAGGGGAAAGTGCCTGCGGCCGAGAGAGGCTGTGGTTGGGTCTCTGGTTTTGTTGCTGCTGCTGCCGGTGGTGCTGTTTGTTTGCCTTGTTATACGTACATATATATTAGTAAAGAACTGATATTCCTTTTCCGATATCTTTGCCTGAAAGCCCCTTAATTTCAACATTGTAATAATTTGGAGAGAAGGGGCTCACATTTTCCATTCCAAGGGAGGTTCCTGCCTTCCTTGGCAGACAACTGTCTTTCAAACCAAACTCTAAGACTGAAATGAATCTAATATCAAGCATGTCAGGAATTATTTATGGTATTACTAAGACAAGAACCAAGGAGTTGGTCTGCAGCTGAGCAATAAGAGAAAGCTAATACTGCCAACTCTGAAATGTCTAATACCTCTTGTGTCAATCCTTGCAAAAAAAAGATCTATGCATTTGTGGAGTAATGGGTCATGCTCACCCTGAAATACAAGATCAGCCGAGATGTTTAAGAAAATTCAGTGTTTCAGATTGCTGAGTCTAGAAATCTTCGTACTGAACTACTTAAAGAAGTGACTGAAGTAGTCTGGAACTTCTAGAAATTTACCACTGTAGACAAATGAGAAAGAGAAAAAAAAAAGAAAAAGCCAGAACACAAGGTGTATCTTTAAAAAGGGGGAAGGCAATGTGGACAAAATTAGATCTTATCTTGCCTTTCAGTTATTGGAAAAATTCCATCTTTCTGTCCCTACTCAAAATTTTTAGAACTGTATAATTGTAGGCACTCGAAAAGTGATGAAGAGATTTTTAAGAAACATATAGAAGGCTCTAGATAATTCCAAGTTTCCTTTCTGACAGAATAAGGACCAGGCTATTTAGGAGAGAAACAGCAGCTGTCATATATCTTTGTACTAATGTTATAAATGAAACTGCCAATTAAATTGAATTAATAAATTGCATGAGCCAAATTATTAATATAAAAACAAACAGAATTTATTTTATGATCAAATTGACAATTTTGATTAGCCACTATAAAAACGGCAGGGCCAAGCCTAGGTTCTTGACCCTGGGTGACACATACACAGCCCTGAACACCAGCAGTTCGGGTAGGTAGTGCACACCTTCGAGGTTTCTGAGTCCGGTTTTTATACTGTTTTTCTTGCCTCTGGCTAGAGAATCCTTTGTCTTTTTCATATTCATCTTGTCTTCTATGGTCCTCTGGTCCAGAGATCAGGGGTCTGTTCAGATGTTGATGTTTCCAGGAACTCTCTTTGTGGTTTTGGTTGATATTTCCAGGAACTCTTCTAGTGCTTCTGGTAAGGGGTCTGTTCAGATGTTGATGTTTCCAGGAATTCCCTTGTGTGATTAAAATGAAGAGTCTTAGGTAAGAGGTCCGTTCATCAGCATGGTCCAAGGAGGAACAGATCATATCTGTTACTCCTTTCAGATGGAAAAAGGATCCTCCAAGAGGCAGAGTGGATTTGGAGTAGATTGATGTGCCAGATGGATATCTGGCTTCCTGATGATGGTGCATGATTGCTTCTCCTGTAAGGTCTGCCCTTGCTTCAGATGGTAATTTTACCCTCGGGAGAAGTATTTTGTAACTCTGAGCAAGATGCCAGGAAACATGTCAGGGCACATTCCAAGCACAACATATTTGGATATAGGTACAATCTAATACATTATATGTACAATCCAATATATCTTACATTCAAAACCAATCTTGATATCATTTAATTTCTTATGAATTTTGACTCATTTATAATACTAGTAAAGACATATTGTAACTTATTTAATGTTTGAAATGATACATTCATAACTGAGGAATGGAAATAGATGAAACTGTCTTGGAAAAGTTAGTAAGAAAATATTACTTTGGGGAGATGTTATAAATAGGTCATTCTAGAAGAGGACATTAACTGGAGCTTTTCAGAGCTCTGTCCTGAGAATGATTCTGCTCAGTATTTTCAGATAATGGAATACATTTGTTAACTCCATAAATGACCCAAAGTCATTTATTTGTACATATATATTTGTATATAAGTGATAATCCTCATTTACAGGAGGAACTGCAAATACACTAGAGGACACAGAATTAGAAATTACCATGAAAAGCTATGGAAATGAAAGGGAAAAATTTAATATAGAAAAATGTCATATGATAGAGGATAAGCCGAGTTTGAGTTAACGGTTTGATGGTGTTCAAACAAGGAAGACCTTCTAGGATATAAGAAAAGGAATGTACTTTGTGTACATGCAAAGTAATCTTTCATTCTGGGGGGACAGAACATTGTTTATCTTTGATACCACTTCAAAAAGATACATGGAAAAATTAAATAACATCCAAATAAAATCCAGAATGCTCCAAATTACAGAAAATATGGCTAATAAAGTTGAAAAATAATTTTCAAAGAGAAAGGAGAAGGGTGTTCTCCCATAGTCATATTCAAATATCTAAAAAGACTGCTATGAAAGAATTATTACTATGTAAGTGGAGGATAAGACAAGATGTAGTGGCCTTGAAAATTGGTAAGAAAGATTTAAAGAGGACTTGATGGAAACCTTTCTAATGATAATTAAAGGCTGCAAGAGTAAGAAAATGCAAAGTAAACCTCACTCTCACATTAAAAACATATCAGGTAAGTATTTCAGGAGTTAACACACTGTAGTTGGGAACTCTCTGCAGTACAGGGCTGCATGACAGTTGTGGGTCCATTCCAACACTGTTTTTTGTAAACTTCAATCGCTTGGAATAAGGGGAGGGAGAAGATCAGCAGTTTGTGTCAGACTCTTTAGAAAGGAAAGAGGAGCAAAGGAACACTTCTCAATTATCATCCATGTTGTGGTTCTGTCTCAGTGGTAGGTAATGTTGAATTTGATATTGTTCAGTGGTTGGATTTTTTGTGGAATCCCACAGGTGAAATGAAGATGAATCAAAAATCTATTTCACAGGCTGTTATTTATTAATGTTATTTCCATTGCAACTTATATGTATGCAATAGAAGTCTTTATCACCCAATTAGTAGTTTTAAAATGTGGCAACTGTAGAGGATATTCCTCATCTAAACTTCAGATAATTCTTAGCAGTAAAACTGAGGTCCCTTATCTTTCATTCAAAACATAGATGATTATTCATCATCTCACAAAACAGACAATCTAGTTCTACTCTTCATTTGTCTTTTCTGGTCTCTGCTTGTACTGAAATTATGGACAACACTTCTATGTTTAGAAAGCCTTGTTAAACTTGTTTGTATTACCAACACTGGGTCTGCATCAACATTATTTCTCTGATTTGTAAGAATCACCAGTTTACGGTAGTGTTTGCGGCATACAAATCAGGCGTTGTGGCCCTGAATATAGTTTATCTTTTGCACAGGCAAATGAACAGTTTTCTAAGTTATTAACAAATAGTAGTCAAGATTTACATGACAGTAATTCAAAGAGTGATTTAGCATATTAGCATATGTGTTTACCATTTCAGAGCTGGCAAATAGATGTAATGATATTTTCCAACTGAAAGTTTAGCGATATCGGCATGTTCACCTGATGATGTTACTGATACTCGGGCTTAACTTCATACATTTTCACTTCTACTGTTAAGTGTGGAGCAACATTAAGCATGAAAATTTTTGTCTGTAGTGTTCAGTGCTCTGTGTGTAAATCCTGGTTTTTAATTAATATTTAAACCATATGCAAATACACTCTTATCATGCCAGTCATGCAAAAATTTTCAAAAGGATTTCCAGTAGTAAAGTTTAAAATAGTAAAAAAAGATTAAGGATATTTGATAGTCAATTGCACATCCTTAAATAACTCTGTAATATCTTTGTTTTTAAAACTTACGCTTTAGATATAGAAAAACAATGAAGATGTATTTTTTTTTCTTGTTTGTTTTGAAAGTAGTATAGCATTATTTTTCATGGCACTGTTTACAATCTGGAAAACACAGCGATAAGCCAATGAGTACTTTCAAATGAAGAGACAATTTAAAAAATGCATTTGTAAGCAAAATAAAAGTGCTGCAGGGACTTGAAAATTTTTGACAATTATATTCAACTTTCAAAATCATAAGAAGAGGCATGAATAAGGTGGAAAATATTAAAATATGTATCCTTTTCTCTCTACATTAAAAAAAGAATGGGGAACACTGGGCCACAGAAAGGCTGGAAAGAAATCTATTGACTGTCAGTCTCAGGGGCAGGACGGAATTTTCTGTAATCCTTTCATGGCAAAAGTACTGACCTATGGCTCAGATTCAGTTTGCTCATGTCCTTTATCTGCCAGTAGTTTTCTCCTTATTGACTATGAATCTACTGAAAATATTAGCTATGACCAACAGTCTGTTTGGTACAACTAAAGGAATTGAGTAAGAATAGCACCCAACCTAGAGTTTTCCTGTATAGTGAGGATTTACATAACTAATCAGTGTCCGTAGGTTATTGGCAAGCTTCTAACCACACCTGACTTAGTAATTTTTGTTTTTATGTAATACCACAGAATGATCGTTGAGTATCAGCCATTTGCCCAGTAGGAGAGTCCTCCCATCTTTTGTGGGGTATACAGGCTTAAACTGTTTTTCTAATCAAATACAGGCACTTAAACATAGGTTCTCTTTTAAACATGTGTTTAGGGGTTATCCTTAGAAAATCTTTTATTGTTAGTCCAAAATATGGGAATCAGACATCAGATAAGGACTGTGCTGTGGTTGTAGTCAGGATATGCCTAAGAGGAATTTTTAGTTCTGAAAAGTCATCATTAACTACTGAAAGCTGTTGTAAAATCACTGCTAACCAGCGTATGCTTACCACCATGATCAATTGCTGGCTGCTACTTGTTCAGACTAATTTTTTTTTCAGATGCATGAGGTAACTGTATGTACTCTGAGCATATCATGATCCTATAGCAGGTTGACCCTGGCTGGGTGCCAGGTGCCCACTAAGTCGCTCTATCACACCCTTTCCCAGGGGAAAGAATAAGATGATGCACAACCAGCAGGGTGAGATAAGGCAGTTTTATTACAGTAAAAGAAAGGAATAAGCAGAGATATGTGTGCGCAAAAGCTAAAGAGAAAAATGGTCAGTGCCTACTTCCCACCAGCAGTGATGTTCCAATACTTCTGGGAAGCAGGGCTTCAGCATGCATAACAGTTCCTCTGGAATGCAAACATTGAAAACTCACGAATGCCCCCCACTTCCTCCTCTTTACCTTAGCTTATATATCTGAGCTGATGTTATATGGTACGGAATACTGTGGGAATCAGAGAAACACAAACTTCTGCATCTGGTACGGAATATTGTGGGAATCAGAGAAACACAAACTTCTGCATCTGTCAGAGGCTTTGACTTACAGCCCTGGAAGAGATTAGACTTAGCTTAAAGGGCAGAGATTTATGACCCTTAAGTAAGAGAGCTACATGTCTTTGTTTTTAAAATTACAAGTGAAAATCTACACTGGGTGTTTTGGTGGAGGGTTTTTAAATATAGTAATGTGATTTTATATAATTTAAGCTAAGAATTTAGGTGGTACAATAGAAGTATCTCTGTGTACGTGACTTAACAAGCCATTGGTCAAGGGACCACTGCATTGCAGTGGCAGAGGTCACAAATTCAAAACAAATGTTTTTTTCAATGCTTACTGGTCTAGAAAGTTATAAATTACAGTGTAACTCTAAATCTTGTGACTACTCTTGGCTTATGGTGACTTGTTACCAAAACCTCACGCCTCTTAAGACTGATGCTTTAGTTGCTATTTTAGTAATAAATCACTTGTAACTGAGATAGTACCATCTCTTGAACTTAATTATTTCCTCCAGCAGGCGAATGAGTGTGGAATTCCAACAGAATATCCCTTTGGCTAATTTGGGTCAGCTGGCCTGGTTGTGTCCCCTCCCAGGATCTTGCCCACTCTCATCCCCTTTGGTGGGAGAAGGAATGTTAGAGGGAAAGCACTGCTTGGCAGTAGCTAAAACACTGGTCTCTTATCAACACCCTTCCAGCTACCAATGCAAAGCATAGCGTTGTAAAAACTGTGAACTTTACCTCAGTCACACCCAATGCAGAGTGCATTTCCAAAATCATAGAAGAAATCTCAATGAAATAAGAACCTTTTCATTGAAAACAACACTAGAAAGTAGAAGAGTTAATTCAGGAATTTTTTGTTTTTGAAGATTTTCTTCAATCCATACTTTCAATAAAATGTGCTTGAAATTACAGCATGTATTTTAAAGGCTACTTCAAATGTCTAAAACTGCAGATGGCTAAAAAAAGTTGGATGAAATTATATCATAAACACATAGAGCACAGTCTGTACTTACAGGGGTACACTGTGAAGACACCAGTTCTTCACAAACTACAGACTAAACTGAGCCTGAAAACCATATCTGACATATAATAGAATGGTCTTCACTCCCGTGTTCCTCATTTGCTCCTTAAAAATATCAAGGTCTTCTAGTACAAAACAGAAAAGGTGTTTTTGTCATTTGCCTGATTCTAAAAGCCTTCCTATCCTCTGATTTAATCACTGGGTTCCTGAGGCAGGATCCACTGTACTCAGCTCTGCTAGATAATTTTTCAGCTTGTTGATGTATTTCTACCACATCTTCT
This sequence comes from Lanius collurio, assembly GCA_020086605.1. NCBI lineage: Eukaryota > Metazoa > Chordata > Aves > Passeriformes > Laniidae > Lanius > Lanius collurio. The sequence goes on from JACBWW010000052.1 coordinate 1,010,029, forward strand.
GTGTTACAAGAGGGGAGAGGGAAGAAAGGTCCCCTAGAGGAACACTGAAGGGTAACGACAGGTATTTTGGGAGATTGATGGAAAAATCCGTGATCTGTAAGCATGTTTTGAAAAGCTTCGTGTATCATATTTAAAACTGTAGGTGCCCAGTGTAAAGCTTTAGGGATAATATTAATTAACATGAAAGGGCTTTGAACTGATTCTTGAGTCTTTTTAGAAGTTTAAATATCTGATCATCACTTGATCTGCATCTTAATCTGTAAGTTGCTTTGTCTTTATTTCTTTCCTTGGTAAAAGAGTACATTATAACTTAGAGGTAATGTTAAATAGCTGATGAAAGAAAGCCATATTGAAGCTCATTGGGTGGAAATCTTAACCTAAATTATATGAACATGGAGAATGAACTTCATTTTCTCATACACAATTTATGTATACCAGCCAAAAAGCCCCACAAGCCACCACCCAATCAATCTTCCAAATTGTGAATACAGGTATTTAATTTTTCCATGATTATGTGTAAAAGAAAGAAATGAATGCTAATAAAATGGCTCTGAGGAGCAAGGTATTAGCAGAATAAGAAAAAAATTTTGAATCAAAGCAAGATCAAGAACTGGTTTAGATAATGTCAGTAAATTATGAATAATTTCTTTCAACAACAATGAATAGTATCTGAAATAATTGCAAATTAAAATAACCAACATTAAAAGGAATTATTTTTTAAAAAGAAGAAAAGTCATACAAAATGTAAATAGTTTATTTTAATGCAGTATTATAAAGCTAGAGAAGGATTTTCTTATATGAAACCCTCTATAGTTTGTTGTTTCATCTCAGACATTACAGTTCAAATGGAATAAAGCCATGGAAATTTTATATTCAATCATTAAAATGCAAAGAAAATCCTTTAGTGTGATGTAATATTTCTTCAATGCTTTTGGCGATGTGCTGCTGTTGTGTGCAACCAGTTAAACACACTGAATGCATATGGGATCTAATCTGTTATTTATTTAAATTCTCAGTTAAAATAATAGCTCAGATATTATATTAATTGTGGTCTGGAACTAGAAGCATAAACTAATCACTACATGTAGGTTTCTTCAAGTCTTTGCAGTCTATATCTTTATAATATTTGGAGATATTTATCTGCAAAACCCTATGTTTTTCTGAGAGTTAATTTATTTCACTTTGCTTGAGTCAGGAAAATTCGCTGGGTTTTATTTTTCAGGTAGGAAAAGAGGGAAACAAAGCTGCTCAAATATTTTATGATAAAATGTTTCATTTTGTTATTTTGGTTTGATTTTTTCCCCTACTTAAAAATGAACAAGGAAGTACTTTGCACAGAAGTTATTGTTTAAACTGGTAGGGATCTGACAAGGAAGCATAAAGTTCCACTAGTTTTCTGCTTGATTGCCTATACCAAGTCAAGCCATGAGTATCAAAACTTAAGAGCTTCAGGTAGGTGGCCTTTAAGAAACCTCATCATAAAAAATGTGCCAGTGTTTGTCATCCAAAAGTTGATTCATTTGAGTTCTATGGATAGCATAATATCTTTAAATGAAATTACTTTTCTGTGTGTGTTTGAGTACTGTCATCCTCTGTTACAAGAAATCTCGTGCCTTGCATCTCTTAAATTATCAAATACAAAATTTTCACTAGTCTTTATTGGCCCATGGTTTTACTTTTATCAAATATGAATGGCTTGTAACCTCACAGTGAGATCAGTACCAAAAAAAAGACCTTTGTTTCTGTAGGACTACAGAGAAAGTCAGAAGTTTCTAATGCCAATCTTATATGTCACTAGGGCTAAATACATGTTTTTCTTCTTTTATAATTGTTCTCTTTGAAACGTGAAGAAGAAATTTTGAGCAGTCTATTAAAATGGCAAGTCTTTAGTCAAAAGGCAATGTGATTACTTCTAAGTTCTCTAAAATAGATGAAAAATGCCATTAGCATAGTCTGGAATTAGCATAGTCTAGTTTGATTTCCTAGCATTTCACACAATTAAAGAATTAAAAAATGATTGATGTTGGAAAGGACTCTGGAAGTCCTCTGGTCCAAGCACCTTTTTCCCAAAAGTGTTTAAAATTGCCCAGGCCCAGATGGCTTTTGAATATCCCCAAATACGGGGTCTCCACAACCCCTTTGGGCAACCTGTGCAAGTGCCCTTAACACTCTCATACTGTTAAAGAGTTTCTCTGCATTTGGATGGAGGGCCTGCTATTTCAGCTTGCTTTTGAGTTCTCCCAAAACTTCTCCAGGCTCAACAGTCCCAGCTGACTTTTCCTCTCCTTACAGGAGACATGGTCCAGGCCCTCAATCATCTTTGCAGCCCGTTTTTGTATGCTCTCCAGTATGTATATACTTTTCTTGCACTGGGTAACTGGAAACAGTATTTTTCCATCTTAGCAGAAGGTCTGTGTTAATTGAAAATGCTTGAGATTTATCTTTGTGTAGCTTTTAAATTGTATTTCAGAACAGGATTTAAAAAAAAAAAGGTAAGGTGGTAAAACATAGCCTTAAAATTTTCTTTCCCATGACAACTTCACTTCTTGTCACTGAAATCTGTTTTATGTTCACAATTAGTTTACGCTTTCTTAACATGTTGTCATGCACCCACACTGGGATCACCTCCCAACCCCTCTAGATTGCGCTCATGAAATTAAATTAGCATTGGCTACGCTTTGTGTTAACCTGTCTGGAAGGAAAACTACAGTAGTAAGTAAAATATTTTCATATTAATATTTGGAAAAGCCTTGTAAAATACTTCCAAGTTCTGTTAGTTGTAAATCAGTTGCTGACAAAATTTCCCCAAAGGACTAGTTCAGCTGTAGCAACAGTGAAAAATCACTGGAGGGGTGAAAATTTTGAAAATGTGAACAGGAGGTGTTGTAACAGAGGCTGAAATGAAATAATGAATGACATTCATTCATTTTTCCCTCCCCCTCAGCTGTCTGTAAAAACTGACACTTTAGACAACATGCCTTGCAAAGGTCTAAAAGACTAAATGTGACAAAGTATGCTCATGGAACACTGAATACCACTCATCACACATATTAAAACATTGAAGATTAATTGCTGGTTTTTATAAAGTTTCCTGCATAAATGTAATGATGGAATACAATAATGTTCATAATCTGAAACATTAAAACCAGATACTGGAGAAATCTTGCAGAAACGTTCAGCCATTGACTAGAAATGTTCATCACTCATGTCAGATTGTTTCAAGGCTGGCACACTATGGGGAACCAGGCAGGGTTCTGGCACTAAAGCTAGATTGTATAGCAACTAGGTTTCCATATCTGCATGTAAAATTCTTAGATAGGTGGTCAAGCTTTATTTAGGGCATTTGTGTACCAGAAAAAACTAGAAAGCCTTTAAAGAAGTAAAGGTCTTTTCCTCCTCAGGTAGACTTTAAAGTACAGTCCTGAGTAAATCAAGCCGTTGCATAACTGTGTCATAAAACACAAGAAGAAGGGGAGATATATTACATGCATTATCATTCAATTATTTTAAAATTCCTGTAACTGTGAAGAGAGCATCACTGGGTATAAAATTTAGTGAGTAACTTCCAACAACTTGTGCAGCTTTATGTCTGAAGCGCATCTTCAGGGCTTTTTGTTCTTTGTTCAAAAGTATTCAGTTTTAGGATTTTTCCCTTTGTTTCTTTCTCTCAGGGAATTTTCTCCCATATATTGTAAAGAGACCATAACGTCTGGCACTTAAGAGAGACAAAAGAAGTTGCCAAAGCTCAGGGCAAGGGTGCAGCTGGCTACTCTCTCTTTACTTGTGGGCTTTTCTCTTGGAGGGGCAGAGATACTGCAAGATTTGGGCTGGGGGAAGGGGCTAGGCACAGCTCATTGCTCTCTCTCTCTCTCACTGTCAGCTTTGGAGGAGGATGGTCAAGTTGCTGCTTATAGGGTGGTGGGATTTCCTGCCTCCACCAGAGCCCAGCCCTGTCCTGCTTCTTCTGCTATGGGTGAGCCTTTGCTTGTGAGAGCAGCCACTGAACTGGGACCTTATTAACAACCTATCTCACAAAAGAAAAGGACTTTTCACCATCTGCTTGGGTGCCTCAGGGGAAACCCTAGGACCCTGAGCCCCTTCCCCTTCTGAGGGAGCCTCTCCACGCCATGTTCAGGAGCCAGGCTGCTGCTGCTCAGCCCCACCATGCTTCTGCTACTGCTCTGAAGTTTTTTGCTACACTGAAGCCACACACCCCCCCTGCCTGCTGGGATGCCCTGCAGCGCCTGCTACAGCTGTGGAGGCTCTGATACATCTTGTTTATTACTCCAAGATTTTCACTCACCTCTGCTATTCAAGCTTGTTGCTTCTGAGTTTCCAGCTACAGCTCCTCCTTCTATTCAGAGGAGGCACCGGGATCGGCTGCCCCAGGGGTTTGTAAAGGAAGCGCCTTTTCCATCCCTTCCGCCACCTGAGCCACCATTACCATGTGAAACAGACGGCTGAGCTTGTGCCACAGCGCCCCCTGCAGGCGCGGGGAACCATCGCAGCCGCCCTGCCTGGCCCGGAGCCAACAGCGCCCCCTGCCGGCTGTGAGCGGAACTGCACCGAAGGGGAAAGTGCCTGCAGCTGAGAGAGGCTGGCACTGGGTTCTGGTTCTGACGGTTGTCAGAGTTGTTGTTTGTTTGCCTTGTTATCCATACTAGCAAAGAACTGATATTCCTTTTCCGATATCTTTGTCTGAAAGCTCCTTAATTTCAAAGTTATAATTCAGAGGGAAGGGGGTCAAATTGTGCATTCGAAGGGATGTTCCCACCTTCCTTGGCAGACACCTGTCTTTTAAGATGAGACAGATTTTGGTGCCCAATGTCGGAAAGAATACCTAGAAGGAAAAGAAACAAAAAAATGTTTGGGGCTTTTTTTGAGAGATTTCATTGTGCTTGAACAGCATGGGGTCAATGTTTTTCTTACTTAAAAATCCCAATCTGCTTCCTTTATAGTTGATGTAGAATTATCACCACTTTCAGGAGGTAAAGATTTTCTGTTTTTCCTCTTTCAGTGATGTAGCCCCCCTCCAACCAGAATAAAATCAAACCATTTCACTATCTATGAAATTATCACAGTCATAGAATGATTTGGGTTGGATGGGAACTAAACATCATTTAGCTCCACCCCCCTGCCATGGGCAGGGACACCTTCTAGTAGACAAGACTGCTTCAACTTTGTCCATCCTGGTATTGAATACTTTGAAGGATAGCATAGTCAGAGCTTCTCTGGGCAGCCTGTGTTAGGGCCTCACTACCCTCATTGTAAAGAATTTCTTCCTAATATTTGATCTAAACGTACTCTCTTTCCACTTTGAAGCCACTTTCCCTTGTTCTGCTACTATGTGTCCTTGCAGTAAATTCCCTCTTGTTGTAGACACTCTTTAGGTACTATGAATTCTCCCTGGAGCATTCTCTTCTCCTGGCTGGCAAACTCCGACTCTCTCACCATGTCTTCATAGGAGAGATGCTACAGTCCACTGATCATTTTGGAGGCCTCCTCTGGCCTGGCTCCAACAGGTCCTTGTTCTTCCTGTGCTGGGACCCCAGAGCTGGATGCAGCACTGCAGGTGGGGTCTCAGCAGAGCTGGGTAGAGGGGCAGAATTCCCCCCTCTCCTGCTTCCCATGGGGCTTTGGGTGTAGCCCAGCACACAGAGGGTTTCTGGGCTGCAAGAGCTCGCTGCAGAGTCATGCTGATCTTCTCATCTACAAACACCTTCAAGTTTTCTCCTCAAGGGTTCTGTCAATCCATTCTCCACCCAGTCCAAGCTGGGATTTCACAAGTCTCGTGAAAAATGGAAAGGCCTGACTATTCAAGTTGTAAAGAAATGTCACTGAGATTGAGAAATACTCTACTTTTTCTTCTGAGAGTGACAAGTCAAAATGTCAAGTTCAAAAATCAATCATTTTTTCTTTCATATTTTGATTGTTAGGTATCACAATGGTGTAGAGAAATAGCAATGTATTTCATAATAATCACCACCATCTTACAACCACTCTAATAACAGCATGAAATAGTGTAGAGTTGAGATTTATGAGACTATCATACAGACAATTTCACTAAGCATTGCAAACACTACAGACCATGTCTCTTATTCTGTATTTGTTCTGTCATATAGTGACAGTATAAAATAAATGACTACAATAAATGAAGATGTTTGAAGCAAAATAAGTCAACAAAACACATTACATGAAAGTTTTAAATTAGATCACTATTCACTTATGCTTCATATTTTACCCCTGATTTTTCAGCAGAAGTCCACATAGAAAGATGGAAATACAATCTGACATTGATATTTAAATTATAAGAGGAAGTGAATATGAGAGCTTTAGAAAAGCCTTTTCAACATAATTGTCTCTTGTAGCTCTGCAGCATAAAGGATAGGAATGAAGATCAGAATGGGGTTAGTTAAATAAAGCAAAAAATAGCAATTTGCTATCTTAAAAGAATAAGAATGATAGATTCTTATTAATGTTAAGTGTATCAAAAGTTCTAAATTTGACATAATAAGTAGTGAAAACTGTGCTTTAATACTTGCAGACATTGCTGTATTTATTTCCTTTGGAACACTCTCATTTCTCCAGCCCCATGTATTTCCTTCACAATAAGTAATACTAAAGAAATGCTTTGCATGTTGGAGGGTGAAAGGGATGTTTTTTAACATTTATGCCTATTGGTATTTGAATTCCTGTGCTGATATGAAGTCCCTAATTGAATATCATGCGCATCTTAGCAGCATTTGAATATTGATGCTGCTGAGGAACCGGAAGTTCTAATTACATAAATTTTAGCCTATTTCAACATCTGAAAGCCTCACAGATGGATCAGGAAAGCCAGGAGCCTGAGGTTCTTATTCAGCCAGCAGGTAAGCAATTCACTGCACTGAAATGAGATTCCCTAAATATTAACTTGAAGATGGAGTCAAAACTGCTCTATAAAAGTGAAAGGAATGCTGGAAAGTCAAAATCCTATTTCGCTATTATGAAATAATGTTAAGGTTATAAAAATGCCAGGTCCCAACAAGAGAGGAAACAGATGAAGACAAAAAGGAATTAAGGAGGTGTGCAGAGCTAAAAAATCTGCAACTCAGGACAGCTGACTCTGGGAAAAAGAGAAGGGACTTCTGGAAGTAGAGCAGGGTATTTAATAATGTCACTTTATGTATACAAGCCATTTCAGTAGATTTCTTCCCACGTTTCATTCCTATTTTTAGTGCTTGGATCTGGGAATATTGTTCGCTTTCAATGTTGTTCTACATTTGCTTCTCAACCATCACTATGTACAGGAGTAGAAATTCATCTCTCTGCATGTTCAAAGTAGAAAAAAGGAATCTGAAAGAAAAGAAATGATAAAATGTTCTTTTACTAGCAAAACTCAGGTTTTCAGCTAGTATTCACTGCTGTTTTCCTGCTTCCATGCTCTTTTCTAATGGAATCAAGATGTTTTGCTCATTTCCAGACCTTAAAGGCAAGGATTAGTGGGTCATTGGTGTTTACCCTACTTAGGATAAGAAGTACAAAGATTTTCACGTTCACATGAAGATTTCGGAATTTCTCTTGGATCCAGACACTTATTATTTCAGGTAAAGTTGTGTTTAGGTGAGCTTGTGGATTAAAGTCATGCACTGCAGGTAACTTCTAGAAGATTATAATTTTTTTTTTTTTTTTTTTTTCCGAAGGGAATCCAATTGCTTTGTTGTCTGGACATATAATAAATATTTGTTTGCTGCATGTCGCAAAAGCTTAAAAAAAAAGACCTAGCTTTGATTTAAATCAAAATCACATGTAAAGTGTTTGATTTTGAGTCATATGAGAGGAAAAAAATATAATGAAAGGAAATAATAAGTTAGAGTTGTGAATATGTTTGTGGTTATTGAAGTTCTCCATAAATATTATTTCTGGATTGAAAGTAAGTACACAACAAAAAAAGTGAACTCTTACACATGATATCTAAACATATAGGAATGTTGAAACTGTTGCCAGATTGGATCAGGTGTCAATTAGAGAAATAAGGTGTGCTTTCTTCATTATATAATTCAGCTTGACGTGTAAAACTACAGTTACATTATAAAACACATTTGAGGTTTGGTTCTCATTTGACTTTTTGAAAATACAAATAAGGATTTGCAAATTGCTGTCATAAGTTTTATGACTATAAAAGCTGTTTTCCTCATTTGTAAGTAAAGTAGAGAGATGAGTCATTTTTCAGAGTTTCAACTAAAACTCATGACAATTTTAAGTTTGGAGATTTTTTGGTGACACTTATCTGTAGCCATGCTTTTTTGGCAAAGTTAGGAAAATTTTGGGAAAGTCCTCTCACATTAAAATATCTATTTTAGTTATTATACTACTAATATGTCAAGTTGAAAATCCTAAAGAAAGGATTTTTAAAAACATTGTGTAATAACAGCTTGATAATTTTTTTTCCAAGAACAAAATAAACCCTTTTAATTTTCTTAAACCTAAGATACTTAGGTTTAATATTTTTTTTTTTTTTTTTTTTTTTTTTAGAAAAAAGGGCTATATGAACTTTTATTTCAGGGATTTGTGCAGGATTATGTTTAACCCTGCCATAAGAATAAAAAGGTTACTGTATTTTAGTAAATCATTCAGTTTACTGACATTAAAATTATGCTTCCTAAATGTGGGGGACAGACTTTTTATCTCACCTGATACTTGCTGTGTGCAGCAGAGCAGGAATATGGAAGAATTATGGAGAGATTTCATGGCCTGTGTTCCAGTGACCTTGGGCTTGGCAGAGTTTAAAGCTGGGAATGCTGTGAATGAGCTGGAGCCATCTCCCAGAATACACAAGGAGCGCTTTGACAATAGACTGACATGTACCCAGCACAACCCCTAGCAAAAATGCCTGGAGAGCCTTTTGCATCTGGTTTTACTGGGATGTAAAGCCCTTGGTCCATGAGGAGTCACCAATGGAGAGAGGGAGCAGATTCCTGACTCTCTGCTGTCAGTGCTCTGACTTCCCGAGAGCTCAGATATGTTGTCTCATGCTGGTTTTTTGCATCCAGCAATGAGCTATGTGGAATGTGAAATTATTATCAATAACAGATATACTTTTTAGAGGAAGGCAGAGAAAGCCAGCAGAAATAGGTTTGGGGCAAAAGCAAAAATTACTGATAACATATTTCATTCAATTTTACATTTCCAAAAATTACTGATAACATATTTCATTCAATTTTACATTTCCTGTCATTTTCTCTAAATTTTTCCAGTGCTTTCTCTGCAGATTTTCCATCCCTCTGGATTGTGATATAGCTGCAATGTGTTTCTGATTTTACATTATATCATACTGACAGTTCATAAAGTGTAAAATACCAGTGAGGCATTTTGGTAGGATATTTTAGCTTAGTTCTGACTTTGGATGGAATGAAATACGTTCTGTTAAAAAGGGAATTTATGTAGGTAATCACTTGGAGTGATCTCTTTCAACAGGACTCTTAATTTCACACCTTGTTCATTTTTAAACAAACCTTTACTAAAGGCATATTGTTGATGGTGAACTGCAACTTTTTCTGCCAAGGCACCTAAACTATTGCTGTGTACAAATAAGTAGGACACAGAATCAGACTATTAAAAGGTAAAATTATGTTAGTTTGTCTCACAGGTCTCACTGCTCAGGCTATGACATGGAACAGGTTCAGTGAATATACACAACTTTCACAATTTTGGTTCCAAGTTCTAAGTTTCTCTGTGTTTCTGTAAGACAAGTCTCCTGATGTGTGCATTTTGTGCTGATTTTTTTTTTTAATGCATGTATTTCTGTGAAGAGAAGACTCTCTTCTCTATGTATGTCAAAGACCAGTAGAAATACACATACATAGTTTTTATACTTATAGGTACAGGTGCCCAAGATCTGCAAGAGGCTGCTGGGTGGTCTCTGAGCTCTGCAGCCATGACAGTGGGTAAGGAAAGACAAAAGGGAAAAGGGAACACCAAAGTCAAAGAAGGAGATGCCCCATTTTACTCTTTACTATGTATGCATGTGTGTAAGTAAACACATAGTTTTTCTAATTTTTACTGTTCCAGAGAATTTCCTTAAAAATTGATTGTAATCACAGCATCAGTGGAAATGGTCACTTCTGACAATATTTCCCATTTTGACCTGTTGAAAACACAGGATTCTTACAATCTGAACAAAATGAGCAATGTTTTGTAAGAAGCTATTATCTGGAAAGGCACATATTTTTAAGTTGCTCTCTCTCTTTCAGCTTGTAACTTACACTAAGCACTTTAAAATGTTTTTAACTTTGAATAATGGTGCAGTTTCACTGCCTGTGGGTGGGCTTTGGTTCAGACATTCAAGCACATCATAATCTGCAGGAACATGTTGTGATCATCACCATATTTCAACTAGAATTGCTTTCATTGAGCATGAGCTTGATTTTTAACCATATATTTAAATATTCTTATGCCACATTGTCTATTATACAGCTCAAGTTGCCTAATTTTGTCATCAGTGGATTGTAAAGTTTAGCTTCATGCATGGAGAGTATCCACCTACATGAAACTGGGAACAGGACTTAGTTTGATATGTAATACAAAATATTAACATGTTACATACAGGTACTCTTTGATATATTAATTTCTTTGACACTGGGTTTTATTTCTGTATTTTTCCTCTGTTACATCATCTTGTAAAAAGCACCTTTGATGAGAGCTTATGTGTATCCTAAATTGAAGTGAACTTTAATTGTGCTTTTCCAAAGTCTGAGTATAATTGCCATTACAGAAATTCAGCATATTATTAAAGTTTTTATGAATGATAGAATATATTCTCAGAGGTTGTTCTCTATTTATGTCATGGTCCATGGCAATACAATAGTTTTAATCATCTGCTTTAGACATTTTGACCTATCAGGTAAAATATATCCAAACAAAGTCAGATAAATATTTCTTTTTTTTCTATTTTTTTTCTTTTAATCATCTCACTATGCTAATTACTGTAGGAGAACAAAGAGAACTAGACTGTTCAATCTTCGACTTAGCATAGGAATAAATTTTTGTCCCACTGCCGTGCATATTGAATATTTCAAAATAAAAGTCTCAGATAAATAGACTTTTAGTTAACAAACAGTATAACTTTGCAAGCATTACATTTATGACAGTCATATTGAGGACTGTAGTACATTGTATTTAACTAACTGCATGGTTAAATGCTTTATGTGTATCTGTGGTACAGATACACATAAAGCACTTGATTTCATCCATATATTACATACCACCATCAGCTTTTTGTGTACTTTGAAAGTACCATACAAAAAGAGTAAAGATGTTAGAAAATATTAGACATGAAATACAGTGACTGTTCATGTGGTTGAATATTGGGCAAATATGATATTGTATTTTAATTAATACAGTAGACATTGAATATGAAGAGGATTTTCTCACATATGCTGTAACTTATATTAATTCTTTATGGTGTAATGATAAAATAAACGGCAGTCTGAAATTTAACCAGTTTGAGGGGGGAAAGTGACTGCTTCTTTAAAATAAGTTCTGATTGCCTTGGTAGGAATTTACTTCTACTTGTTCCTTGGGAAAAGAACTGAGTAAGAGTGTAATTTAAATGATAACTGGTCTTATTTTATAAAGTATGTGGGTCCTACTTAGAGAAATAATTTCATTCATCTTCTGGGAGCTAAAACTAGCTTGTTATGGTTGGGTTAACACTTATTCCAAGATGGATAGTGTTGGCACTGAAAACAGATGTCACATTATTATGACACAATCAAGTTTCTTAATTCTAACTAGAAATATGCAGGTATTTCTTTGTCTTTGCTCATGAAATATTGCATACTACTATTTCATTAAAAAGATTTGGCACTTTATGTATTTCATAGCAGAAATCCAACTAGTAATTCATAGAACCCTAAACAATAGACAAACCCTGACTATAAAAAGGTGGCTGGCAGGTTTGCCAGGGAAACTCTAATTCAAGGCAAGAGTAGTCCATAATTGTAGCTCTCCGTAGGGTATATGCAGATGTTTGGAAAGAATTAAATTATGGAATTATACATTTAAATTCAGTAAATTTTCATCAAGATTTAAATGGTTTTGCAAGGGAAGTGTGGACCTATTACATGGATCAGTAATACCTTGTGTTATTTGGAGATGCTGCACAGGTGAGCCCGTTCTAGCAAGTCACTGAGTCACAGACATCACATCCTTGGTTTTTGTCACCATGATGCCGCAGAGGATGATGCACCACTTGATGTCCTAGCCTAGCAGGGAGGTTACATCTCATGCTCATCCTCAGCTCCTCCTACTGCAGCCTGCAGGCTGGAGAGCACTCAAGACAGTGGCCTCTCTGCTACATGGTGAAGCTCCTCCTAGCTCTGGAGGATGTCCAGTTCTGGAATGATTGGGCAGATCATCATCACTCTGTTCCTTTCTGTGTAGGAAGCAGGTTGATTCACTGTTATTCACTGTTTCAAGTGACTGTACTACAAAATTTTATCTCCAGGCTTGGTTCACTGCCTTAAGCACTGTCATTAGCAGCCCTTTTTGGCTGTTGTATGTGATTAGATTTGCCTCCTCTTGGGAGGCAAAACTAGAACAAATCACACAGCCACACATCCCCCCACTCTCCGCTGTTAATCTTCTTTGCATTGTCTTTTGATGAGGTATGGATAATTGTTTTGTGCTTTGAATTGCAAATTCTTTGGGACAAGAATCCCATCCTAGTGCTAGTGCTTTAGAAATTGTATTTTTATTATTCAAACAAATATAAACAACAGTTTTGGTGGATAGACCAAACTGCTCTCTAATTCCCCCTCCTCAGCAGAACAGGGGGACAAAATACAAAAATAAATTCATGGGTTCAGATAAGGACAGGGTCAGATTACTCACCAGTTACCATCATGGGCCAAACAACTGAATTTGAGGAAATTAGGTTAATTTATTGTCAATTAAAACCAGAGTAGGGTACTAAGAAACAAAAGCAAATCTAGAAACACCTTCCCCCTACCTCCTTTCTTTCCAGGCTTAATTGCCCTCAGGTCATTTACTTCTGTACCACCTCCACCTCGGTGGGATATTGAGTGGGAGTTGCCTTCAGTTTATAACCTGTTCTCTCTCTCACTCATCTCTCTTCACACTCTTCTCCTGCTGCACTCTGGGATCCCTCCCAGGGCTTGTAGTCCTTCACAAATTACTCCAATGTGTGCCCTTTCCACACGCTGTAGTTCATGAAGAACACAACCACTGCTCCAGTGTGGGTCTCTCCCACAGGGTTCCCTGGACTATGCTTTCAAGGTAGAGATTGTGCTTCAAATCAATCATACTCTCAAATTTCTGGTGAACTTTCAGGGAAGAAATGATTTTAAATAAATGCTGGGTTTTTTTGTGGAACAGAACCACACCCAAACTAATTTCTATCTGGTTGGAATTTGAGGAAGAACACTAACAATACAGAAAGACTTTAAAAAAAGATTAACATAAAAAGTAGGTATTTTAGAACTATTGCAAGAAATAATTAGTTCTTAAAAGAGCATGTTTTCAAGTAGAAATGTGATAATAAAATAGCCAAAATCTTAGGGAAAATATATTCATAACTGAAGTATATAAACGCTGAGTGACAGAGAATTGATCTAAGCTTCCCTGCCAAAACCCTAAAAAACCAAATGCTGAAAAACTTTAAAAAATAATTTAAAAAAAATAATCTTATAAATGTATTTGGAAAACATCAACTAAGAGGGGCACTTCTAAAATTTCAGGAGAATATGCTTCCTAGAATGTTAAAGATGATGCCATTTTAGCAAAGTAAACAATACCATCTGTGGCAAAATTTTCTTACATTTATAAATCCTGAGATTATATCCAAAATTATTTCATTAGATGAGAAAACATCCTAAAAACGCAGGATTACCATTATTTCTTTTAAAATTTTGACTAGCAATTGAACAACTAAAGTGAGATTTTGAATAGTCCCATCTCCTACATGTAATTATCTCAGAAGATGTATCTGTGGTTAGGAGCTGCAAAGTCAATTGTTCTAGGGGAGGTTTTTATGGGGGCTGCTTGTCTGGAAGCCTATTCTAAGGTATGTTTGTATCACAAGAGAAAAGCTTTTCAAAACAAATCAAAAGGAAGACAGACTATCAAATGCTTCAGGTGTTTTGTATCTTGATTTTTTTTCTTTGGAAAAAGCAAAATACAGTTTTTACCTTTTCCAGACTTCACTTCTTTCTTTTTGTTTGTTACTGGGTTTTGGTTTGGGTTTTTTGGGGGTAGTGGGTGGGGGTTGGGGTGTGAGGGTGTGTGTGGAATTTGGTATATGTGTGTAGAATTTTCTATTTTTCTTTCTACTGCCTCTTATGCCACTTTTTTTTTTTTGTCTCTGTTAAGCACAGACAGTTCTCTTTGTTCACAGAAATGTCAGAAGTGTGACTACTGCATTTGCAATTTTTCTTCAGTGCCTCAGCTTCTCTGAGTTAACTGCAGTCCTCTGCTCTACACAGAGATGTGCAAGCCCTACTAGCAGTAATATACTTTGACAACTGCAAACCTTTTTCTTTCCCTTCTCCATTAGTAACATCATTCTTATTTTAGAGTAAGAAAATATAAATGCATACATCTTTATTAGTGTTTTGTCATACTCTCCAGTCTCTTAAACGTAGTCAAAACCCAGGATCTACTTCTTCTGGAACTGAAAGATAAAGCTCATAAAGTTTACATGAAAAAAATGGAGTGCAAGAATGAGAATCATGAGGGAAAAAAAGAGAAGAGTCTGGCTACTGAAAGGGAATACTTATTTTTCAAATAACAAAAATAAAGCCATTCCAGAATATTGCATTAGATGGGCAAGAATAAGATAGATAGATATTTGAGTATGGAAACACTCTTCTTTTACTGTATTTGGAGAATTAAATATGGGTTCTTTATATGTTTTTGTTGGCATTCCAGGGCAACAAATGGGACAGGGAACTTGGATAAGCATTCCAGGAGCTTTTTATTACTTTATCAGTCTCACATGCAGAGTTGAGACAGAGATGGTACAGAACTCACATTGTCCCAAAGACATCCAAAGATTTCCTGGTTGCAAAGCATTCTTAAAAGCTTTTTGGCCAGTAATGTGCTTTTAAAAGTTAGACATCTGTCTTAACCAATCTTTAATAGCGCACATACTCCCGTTACACACAATGCTAGTTTATTATGCCTTTTCAATATTAGACAAGAATCCATGATTAAAATTAAACTTATCTGTCTTGCTAAGCATATTTTATTTTGCAACTTCAAAATCTATTTAGGACAAGGCTAGAGACTCTAACCATTGTCTTTAGTGTCCTTGCTGCTTATAATTGTATCTCCTAGTTTTCTCAGGCAAATCTGAATCCTAACTTCTTTCTGACTTTATTTTTTGAAACCTGCTTTTATTTCTCACACCTAAGAGACTTTCACCATTTATATTTCCCCAAATTCCCCCTCTCGGTACAACTATAAAGTTTCTTACAGTTTCTTCTTGTAAGCAAAACAATTGTTCAGAACATGTTTCTCAAAACTTTCAGAAGGACAATGTGTTGTGGTTGGTTTTCTGTCTGAAGTGAACTAGGAGAGAGGTAATTTGGAGGAAGACTCCAAACTGGAAGGAAATAGGGATTAGATGTAAGTGAAAAGTAGCACATTCATTTGTGACTACTGTAGAATTGAACTGATATTTATTTTTCATTTGAGAGTGCTCAGCAAAAAAAAAAAATATTTCCCATGAAATCTAGTTTTGAAAAGATATTCAACTAGATTGTACATAAAAATCATCTGATAATTATTAGAGATGGGACTGTTGTCCCAGCTTTGTCAGCAAAACTCTTCTTTGGATGAAGTAATGATGCCTCACCCTTTCAATTAGAGTTCCAAAGTTACAACATACAGATCACAGAATATCAGTTAATTCTTTGGGTGCCACTTTACTTTTCTATTCACTTAGGACTTTATTTCTTTACTCAGTGGACAGTGGGTTTCCTTCCTGAATAATTTGTCACAGAGGTTAAAATCTTGCTTTACCTTGTTTTGCTTTTCTGTGAAGAAGTATAGTGTGAGGGATTGCTCTAGAAACTTCTTAGCAAACTGCATGTTTCTGCTCTTTGCAACTCATTCTGCTGTAGTTTGCTTGCCATTATTTCCTTCTGTCTTGATTTTCCTCTGAAATATCCATATTTTAAATGCAAAGAAAACAATGTATTGTAAATACTTTTAGAACATCATTAGTTTGTGTAAGATTAAAGAAAATATATTTATTTTTCCGAAGGAAGAATATATTTTGCCCACCCACCCCTGTCTCTAGTAAAATGTGTATAATTAATATATTACGATATTTTTAGGAAGAAAGGGATAACCTGTCGCTTAAAATTTGGATTGGATCTGTAACTTCACTGCACACTGCACACTCTATGACTTTATCCCGTGGCATTGCAGGCTATTAATATGCACACTACTATAAGCACTAAAAAATATAATTATCTGTCAAAAAATAGAAAGGTTCACAGAGTAAAACCAAAGAAAAAGGTTCCACTTAATCCTTGAGAACAGGGTAATTCCTAAATGGTACATATGTGTTGATCTTTCTAAAGACATGCAATTCATCCTATACAAAGTTAAGATGAATTTAAGAAATATGAAACTCTTAAACCATGAAACCTTCTAAAGACTGGTAGATCATCACTTTCATAGGTAACCATCATTAGAATTTCTCCTTTGGATAAAACTAATAACAAATGCTCTCTGGGGCATGTTGTAGTGCAGTTGTTCAAATACTTCGATACTTGGGTGGTACCATTTGGATTCCTGACATGTTCTACTTGATAAAAATCAATTAGTGGTGCTATTTAGGTAGGAAGGTTAACACTATTATGAATATGAATGTAACAGTAGTAGTGGTAACAGAAGTCTCAGGATCATGCCTGTGTCCATGTATGAAGAATGGAGAGTTAAAAAGGTGATAGAGGTGAAATTGTATTTACAGTATTTCAAAAAAAGTCACCGAAAAAAATCTTGTCAGAGTGTCATGGTTTGATGCAGCTAAGCGTCAAACACAGGAAATGTTACTTCCATAAGGGGAAAATAAGAAAATATTGAGGAAAACTAGAGAGCTGTGAGGCAAAACAGGTTCAAACTTAAATGGTTGCGGTACAAAGAAAGAGTTTTATTACCAATAGAATTAAAAGTGAAAAGACATAACAAGAAATTAAAGCACCTCCCCCACCATCCCTTCCAGCACTTCCCTCCTTCTACCCAACTCACACAAAGAATAACAGATCATGGGATTTTAGTCAGTGTTGCAGTTCTTGAACAGTATCTTTCTTATGCTTAAGGAAAAAAGGGTTTCTTCTTGCTTTGCGTGGTTCTCAAATTGCCACCAACAACAGACTCGCCTGGAAAGAAACAATCTGCTGTGGCATAAAACATGTCTCTCACAAAAAATATTACAGTTCTCTCACACTGCCAAACGCAAGCCATCACACGGGGTTATTAATCTTTTTAAGGATGGGTTATTTTGGCCTGAACACAAAGGCTTTTCTTCACTACAAATCCTTAAAAGCCTCTCACTGCTTCTATATAGCCTGGGATAGGCACTCTTCAGAATCTTCACGGGCCACACGTGAGTCTTCCATCCTCTCATGTACTTCAAATGGATTAAAGAGACAAACAGTTTGAGATATTACAGTTTATTACCACTGCATGCCAGAAGTATTTTTAAGCTACACATGAAGAACGCGGCACCGCCCCTCTTCTCCATCGCCATTTTCAGCTCCATCTCACATGGCTCACGCTCTCTCTGACTCTGAAACCTCTGTGTTGAAGAATGTTCTTTTTCAGGCTTTATGGTGAAGAAAGCCTCACTCTTTTTGTGCTGCTGGCTGCATGGTGTCTTTTTCAGGTCAGCAGGAAGTGTGCTGGCTGCAGACAGGAGGCTCCCGCCAGCTCCCGCCGGCTCTGCATGGAGAGGAGAGGGACCCACTGGTCCCAAGAAGCCGCTCCGGATGGGTTTAGTTGTGTGGGAGTCCATGGCTGGTTTTAGCTGCCTGCAGTTCTGGAACGGTTCCCCCTCCCAATGACCCAGGGTCTGTGCCGTGGCATTGGGAAAAGGGGGCAGGGGCCTCGGCCCACCCTGGCAGGGCCTGGAGGCTCGGAGGCCCTGGCCACCTTCTGGCAAGTGATCTGGAAGGAAAGGCAATTCTCACTTTTCCACGTGGTATAAATCTGTAAATTGTGAGAAGCATCACTGGTCTAAAAGACTGTCCATCAACTCAGGTTCAACCCACTACATAGAGGAATATGAAAGAGGAATTTTCTCACTTGTTCTCCTAAAGGATTAAGTGTTTTGAGCCTTTCAGGCTGCATACACCCAACTGTTCACTTGAACCACTTAGCAAACTAATGACCCATTCTAAGTAATTTTTCCTAATTACAACCCATAGAAATAAAATTTTTCCATGCATATTTTCTTAAAACACTGAAAATAATGAAATGTGTTATTTCTTTTTTTAGTATTTCCTGCATTAAACAAGGCAAAACTCTCCCTGGTGTCTTGGAAAGTGTCTTCAGTGCAAGTTGACCCAAACTACCATTTCTCCTTTAGACCACGAGAGAAATTACCAAGAAGAGTTTGAAATAGACAAGATGGACTTTGATTTGAAAAAATATTGGGAGGCTGTAATTCAAATAGTTTTGTTAAAAACTAAAAGAGAAAAAAGAAGTTTTAGTACTTGATGGGGACCAGTGTCCATTAAACTCATCTACCTTTCACAAAACAGGAATGCTTATAATGATGTGGGAAAGTAGTTGTTGAGGGGACTGCTCAAAAAGCACTTAATTGATAATGAAGTAACACTTCATATTAGACTTCAAATGACTCAAAGCAATCAACAACAACAAAAAAAGCAAGGAGAATTTTAGAATGTGGATTTTTCCTCTTTTTAAAATTATTTGGGGGCCTCTATCCTTTTGACTTCCATTCATGAAATAGGAATTGGCAGCACAAAACATTCCAGTCACCATTAAAAATCTTACAGAGAAACAAGTGTCTATAGTTAATGCTACGTATTTAAATACAGTATTATCTCATTTTGGTTATACAGTGATATATCCTGCTCCCTGAGATACTAATTTGAAATGATACAACATAAAAACTTCCATTTTGAACTAAGAATCCAATAAGCAATAGCTTAAGAATAGATCATATTTAAGAAACTGTTTAGATTTTCAATGTAATGCTATTTTGAGTATGTTTGCCTTTTACAACTGTTTAATTGCTCTTGATATTCTGTTTTGTTGAAAGGCAATAATTGGCTTTTCTTCTGTTACTTTTTCCATTTGAAATTAACTATCATCCTTTAAATAAAAATATTTGTGACTGGTAACATAGCTTAAATCAACAGGAAAAATGTTTCTATATCAAGAATACTCAAATTTCTGATTTAATTTGTTCAGAACTGTAAAAATCTAGGTCAGGCTATGGTTTTTACCTTCTGATGACTGCACAGCAATGACAAATTATATTTTAATGAAAAAGAGATAATTCCATCAGAATATTTCAGTCTTTACATGTTTGGATTGTTCTATAGTGGTAAATCTTTTATCTCAAACAAACATGCAGAACACTTAGAAAAAAAATGAAATCTTTAGTTTACAAAAATAATTTATGCTAGAAGCTGTCAGAGAGGAGATGGCTGACCTCCTCTATGCCTTGTCTTGCTTAGCAACATTCCTTAGCAACAACAGGCTATTAGCACATATCATCAGACAGGAGAGAATCATGGCCAACCAAGTGCTAATTATTTTTGCATCAAATGGGAGGTGTATGACCCTTCAAGAGTGGGTTGTTTTGTGAGCTATTTTTTTTAATTTGGGTAAAGTCACAACATGCCATACATGCCTTTTTCATTAAATACTTCAGTCACTGTATTTCAAAATGTTCATTTTAATTGGTTGGGTTTTTAGGACCACTTTTTCTAGTTGTTCAAGTAAGCACATTTCCTCTAAGACTTTTTTATTTGTTTTCTGTGACCATGCAGCTCTCCCCTGTGGCCCCCTACAGTAATTTATTCATGTATAGGGTTATGTCATTGTATCATAGAATGGTCTGGGTTGGAAGGGACCTTAAAGATCATCTTGTTCCAACCCCTTGCCATAGGCAGGGAACCTTCTGCTAGACCAGGTTGTTCAGAGACCCATTCAACCTGCCCTTCGACACATCCAGGGATGGGCAGCCACAGCTTCTCTGGGCAACCTGTGAGGCTTCCCCACCCTTACAGGCAAGAATTTCTTCCTGATATCTCATCTAAACCTACTCTTCCACATGGAAGCCATTGCCCCTTTTCCTGTCACTAAATTCCCTTCAAAAAAGTCACCATTCAGCTTTTTTGTAGGCTCCCTTTACATGCTGAAAGGCCACAGTAAGGTGTCCCTGAACTCTTTTCTTCCACAGGCTAAACAACCCTATCTCTTTCTCTCTCAGTGTGTCTTCTTAGGAAGAGGTACTCCAGCACTCTGATCATCTCTATGGCTTCCTCTGGACTTGCTTCAATAGGTCAATACCCCATGCTGAAGACCCCAGAGCTGGATGCAGTGCTGCAGGTGGATCTCACAAGGTTGGAGAAGGGCAGAATCTCTTCCCTTGGTCTGCTGCCTATGCTCCTTGTGATATAGCCCAGGATGTGGTTGGCTTTCTCAGCTGTGAGCACGACAGGTCATGTTGAGCATCTCATCAACCAACATCCCAAAATCCTTCTCCTCAGGGGTGTTCCCAATCCATTCTCTGTCCAGCCTGTACTTGTGCTTGAGATTTCCATCACTCAGATGCAGAACCTTCCACTTGGCCTTGTTGAACTTCATGACGTTCATACAGACCCACCTCTCCAGCCTGTCCAGGTCCCTCTGGATCTATCCCTTCTCTCCAGCTTGTGACTGGGAATGCACTTGATTCCACTGTTCTTGTCTCCAATAAAGATGTTAAACAGTGCTGGTCCCCAACAGCACTCCCTCATGGACATCACTCACCACGGATTTCCACTGGGACATCAAGTGGTTGACCACAACTCTTTGAGTGCATCCATCAACTTGATGATCCTGATGAGTCACTTCAAACTCAGCATAAACTATGATTCTATGATCCAGCCAATTCCTTATCCAAACTATGTGTCTCCAGTATCCACTCAAATGTGCAACTCCAGGAAATGTGCAGGAAGTGCAAAGGTTGTACCAGACTCTCTGACTGCACATGCAGAGCTAACTTATGGAAATCATTTACCAGAAGGGAATTCCCTTTTCTGCTCTAAACCCAAAATTTTCTACTGAGAAAAATGACATGCTTGTTTTAATACTGTATGAAGTCATGAGATTCACTTTCACTCACAGCGTGTGAAGTAAGAAGTGAAAGTAAAAAAGTCTGATGGGATTTTCCTGGATAGTCTCTGTCGAGAATTTGTGTCTCTGAGTCAGAGAAGAGCTGTGCGACCCAGCTCCAACAAAGGGTCCATTGCAAGCTAGGATGTACTCGGTCCAGAAGGGATATAACTAGTGTAGATAGCCTTGTCACCTTGAAATTAAAGCATTACCTCTTGATTTGAGTGGGTCAGTCCAACTACTGGGCACTGTACTCCACGATGTAAAGTCTAATAAGACTTTTTCTCTATTATATTTAACTGTTATATTGCCTCTATTTCTCTAGCCAATTTGGAAAAATGAAATCTAATTGCCACCCTATGAGTGAGGTGTCTCAGTTTTCTTAATTTCTGTGATAAAAGAAATTTATAGAAACTCAGCACACAAGTCCCTGTTACAAATGATACTTTATTTTCTCTTTGATTTTAAGAAAATCCTCTACTTTCTTAGAAAGTATATAGTGGTGAAGACTAATTGTCAGTCTCAATTCCCAAGGCTTTGCCCCTGTACAGTAATCAAAGAAAATTGACACACAAATCATGACAATATATGTCTACAGTGTATTTTAATAATTCAAAAATACCTTACTTAATTTCTGGAGCAATTGAAGGAATTGATTGATCTAATGTGCTTCTGCAGTACATAAAATAAATTCTTTATTAGTTTTCATCACTACATTTCATTGTCAAGAAGAACATTTGTGTTATATCTGTATTCAAATGTGATGACTGCATCTGAATATAGATATGAAATACTACATAATTTGTGGTACTGTAAGCAAGAGAAAAAGAATTGTTAGCATGTCATGAGTCTAATACTAGCCAGTGGTACAAGAAATAGGTAGCAGTACCACCTGGAGAAACAAACTGTTATGCAGCTATGGGTGTCACATCTCTATGCATGGCTGTGTTGCTTTCCAAAATGTGTAATCCAGGTACATTTGACATTTCCCTGGGCCTGACTGGATTTACTGCAGACCTTCAGCACTGAGGATTTGAAGCCTGCTGCTAAACTAAAATGGGACTTCTCTGCTTTAAGAATCGAGGACTAATCCTCAGCTCATTAACTTACACATGTAAATGAGTCCAATTTCCCTTTGTGGACACTGTGGCTATCACAAGTGAGAGATGTTTGATAGCTGTAGCAATGACTGCACAGACCTTGTAGAATAAAACTCCAAAACCATCATTCAGTTCTTTCGCTGGAACAAGATAGATAGTGGTTAGAGAGGGAGAGAGAGAGAGAAAGAGGAAAGGCACCTTTAGCTGTATCACAGTCTGAATGGTGTCATTCCTCCTGAGAACTTTGTGATTTCAGACAGGATCTTATCAACCTCTCAAGCAAACTCCCATAAATTCAGGTTCCCATGAAACCTTCCACTTCCCCTCACTCCCTCTATAGTGACTGTCGTTGATGTTACAGAAATTCTCTCTCCATCTAGTCTTTTTAACCCTACAGGCTACTATGAGTTTCTCCAAGTTCCAGTATTAATACTGATCCTTCTTCATTTTCTTTATAAAAGAAGTGATTGTCCTGAAACACTGGAGAATAGATTGGTGAGAAAAGGTAAAAAAATGCTTTGTTATTAGAAATCCATGTACATTTTGGTGTGTGGTCTGTGATCTTAAGGGATATGAAGTAATTACCTTCATACAGTTAAGGAGCATATGACACACTGTGCACAAGGTAACAGAATTAAGTTGGACATACAACTTCAAATGAAATTTAAGCATTTAACATGGCAAATTCTCGGAAATAAATTGGCGTTTAGGATATTTCTAATAAGGTTTAGATGGATCCTTTACTCTGTTGGAGTGACAGATACTCTCTGAGCTGCCACAGGTGGCATCAACAGAGATTGTGATAGGGACTTTAATATTTTAAAATTACTTACTACTCAAACAAAAAAGTTTTATATAATTAAATTGTTCATTCTACATGGAGTGAATAATTTCTAATATGGGAAACCATCTTAACATTACCCATGCAGTAGCTCAGCTGCTGTCACTTCATAATTAACAGCTTGCTATTTAACTAGCAGGTTTCAACGCATTTTATTGGTGAATTACTGATGAATAAACATATGAATGGTTTTTCTTATTTTGCTGATAACACATCCTTAGTGCATTGGTAGCTTAATGAAATGTCTCTAGGGTACTGATACTGAAATTCTGTTCCTACCCATTCCAGCCCACAACGATCACAGTGGTGATGCACAAAACCGTCTTGGCAGCATTGGCACATACAAGCGAGGAAGCCAAAGGCATGGAATGCTGCTTCCAGGAATCTGACTTGGGAGAAACAGCAAGAACAGGTTCTTGTTTACCTGTCTTTCATTTAACACCTACAGAGAGAAACAGAAAGAGCTGGAATCCTTGTAACCTGGAAACTTCAAAAGAAGGACCAAGTACAGCTGTGGGGACATGGTAAAGGCAGGATAAGGATAAAGGCGTTATGCTTTTTGTTGTCTTGAACTGCAACACATAACAAACCCACCACTCCTTAGCTGCAAAATGTTGGTCAGCTTGTGAAAACTGAACCTTGTCTGATGAAACTTCCTCTAGGAAATGCCCGTAAGAAAGGAGTATTTCATCTCATGAATGAGCTTTCATTGATTTCCAGTTTCCCAGGGGCCGCCAGCGCGTTCCTGTCGCAGGGTCTGGACTCCTCGGGATCTCGTGTGGGGCCGAGTGGGTCCGGGCAGGCCATGCTGATACACGCTGACTCTTCCGGCTGCTCCACCTTTGGCCACCTCTGCACCGCCATTTGGCGCCATGCTTGCTTCTCCTCTGGAGCTCCACATGACTGCTCCATGCTTTCCGGGCGTTCGTTTGGCTGCATGGCCGTGCCCTGTGAAGGGTTCACGTGTGCATGGCTTTGTATTGCTGGCACGGCTGCCGCTGCTGTCGGCTGTGTGGCCGTGGGCTAGCACAGTTCCCTTCTTGCCCCCACGCCCCTCTGGCTCTGCTCGGCGTGGCTCACCACGGTTGCCATAGAGACTGCCACAATCGCCGCTGCCTTTCTTTGGTGCGGGGCTCGGACCGTCGCTTGCCACGCTGCGCTGGGCGGCCATTGCCAGGACACGCCTCGGTAGCCACCGCCCTCACTGCTGCCTCAGGGTGAACACCGCTGGGCCCGCACTACCACGCTGCTCCCGGCTCCACTCCCACCGCCTCCAGTCTTCCCACTGGCTCTGCTCCTGCCGTGCCTGGCCTCACTGGCTCTCCCACGTGTGGGAGCTCCCTCGCCGCTGCCCGCAATGCACTCGGTGCCCATGGCCGGGGCCACGCAGTACCTGGGGTGGTGGAGGAGCCCCCTGCAACGCGCGCACTGCTCAACCACGTGTTCGCTGCTGATACAGCAGCGGGACACAGCCAATATTGCTCAGCAGTCTCTGTAATCAGGTAATATTCACAGAAATAGTCCTGCATCGGCCTGTTTTTTGATTCGGAAATTAACTGTGTCCAAACATTCTTCCAAAAGTCCTTGGTAAGAATCAAATCCCAAGAAACATAGAAGAAGTTTTTAAACAGCCATGCCAAAAAGTGTCTTAGTTCTTTCTGAGTTTGTATTAAGCTAAAGTCTACATATTGCTGTTCCAGAACCTTTTTTAGCTTAAGGTAAATGTCTCTTTGTGGTTCGGACAGCTATGAGTCCTTCCATGAGTCCTCCATCGTTCAGAGATGGGACAGCAAAATGAAAGCAAGAAGAGATATCGAGAGTTACTCACGAATTATCTTCTCCAGGGATCGTTTGCCAGCATTTCTCCACCATTTGTTGTAGTGCGGGGAATCCTTACAACAATACATATACCAGCGATGGACTTAGAAGGAAAGATGAAGCAATATTTTTGTAGATGTTCAGGGATTATTTTATTCCTCCAGCCGCATGGCTGGAGTTCCCAGGCCCCCCAGTCATGGGACCCTCTCTCTCCCCCCAGGCCCCAGGCACACACACCACCCAATCAAGAACAGTATGGGGCACACATGACATGGGGACAGGGACAGAGGCAGACCCGTACCATGCAGGGTCCCTCCCCCGGGGATTTCAGGGGAAGGCACCTCCACAATTCACCTTTCTTATTAAATAAAATAACATGGAAAATAGTTGGATAAAGGAAGGCACCTCCACAGAGTCCTGGCCCACAAAGCTTCTGAGGATAAGTATCGACCAGGCAGCCATTGTGGTGAACTGCCTGTCTCTGGCCTCCACAGCAAGGGTCTTATGCTAAATTAGGGAGAAACAGAAATACTTTTTTGGATTCACTGGCCTTGTCAAATATTTCACTAGAGTAGAACATTTAAAAGAAATTGGCTCCTGATTTGCATCCTAAACGTAACAGTAATTTCTTTAAAGCAACTAGAAATACCTCCTTCTGAGGAAAACATTTTTAGTACCTGCATCTGTACACACTAGAAGTCTTTGTGGGTCACCCACTGTTGTAATCTTTGCTGTTATTTAATACTGAGTTTAATTAAAATAAATAATTTTTTATTTTCTGTTGTCATGATAGATATTTTACTTCCACTTGGCAAATAATGGCCTCTCACATATTCCATAAATTTCTTGGTCTGATCCAGAATTTGTTATAGGAAGGAGACAGATTATCATGTCATACCATGCTACCCCACTGGAGATATTTCTTCACAAGAGCAAACATCTGTGTAAACCCTTGTTCATAAAGATATCTTTACAATATGTATGTGTTATTTCTGAGAACTGAGCTTATGCCACTGTTCTTCCTAGTTTAAAGGACAGATGTCTCCCAAGGAAGGCAGGAACCTTCCTGGAAAAGAAAGGTGACCTCCTCTCTTCAATTTATTACAATTTCAAAATTACAGGGCTTGCAGGCAAAAATATAAGAAAAGAAGTTACAGTTCTTTACTGGCAAATATATTTAATTTTTTTCTGGTATATATATATATATATACACACATACACATACATATATATATATATATATATGTATGTAAAACAGCACAAAGAACAAACAACAAAAACAATAACCCAAGTTCTCCCACCTGTTAAGTAAACTTTCCCCTTTGGTGTAGTTATGACCACAAGCGGCAGGGGACTCTGTTGGCTGCTGGTAAGGNTATATATATATATATATATATACGTAAAACAGCACAAAGAACAAACAACAAAAACAATAACCCAAGTTCTCCCACCTGTTAAGTAAACTTTCCCCTTTGGTGTAGTTATGACCACAAGCGGCAGGGGACTCTGTTGGCTGCTGGTAAGGCCAAGGGGCTGGACGGTTCCCCCATGGCCTCAGGGGACGCTGTTGGCTCCCAGTGAGGCCAAGGGGCTGGATGGTTCCCCTGTGGCCTCAGGGGCGCTCTGGTGCAAGCTCAGCAACCCCCTGAGTTGGCATGGAAGCTTGGTCAAGGGGAAGGATGGGAGGTGGCTCCTTTTGCAAAACTCACTGGCAGCAGCTGATTTGGTACCACTCCCGACAGCAAGTTAAACTGTAGCACTATCCCTGGAAACAGCCAAACGCCCTTTGTAACACACACAACCATTCTCCTCGGCCTCCAAGCCGAGAAAATGGGCCCCAAACCAGTCTCCCACCCCCCAGGCAAAAGTCTCTGGCTCAGCCACAATGCCTCTTGTGGTATTACACCATGTCCTGAAAACCTCCACAGAGAGAGCCCATTCCCCAGGCAATACTCCCAAACTTTCATTCCCCTGGCCAAGCTATTACAGTAGTATGTGATAGTTCTTGGCTCACCCTTTTGTTTCTCAACCACTTTGAAAACCATCACCACCTTTCTGCTTCTCCAATATGCAAGAAACGGGAAGAAGTTAATTTGAAAAATCTAACCCACAACAGGTACCATAACTGACATCGCCCAGTTCTACCCTTTCTGGACTTGAATGGCAGTGGAAAAATTAAATGGCTACTTTTATACCTCATCCTTCAGCTCCAGCATTCTCGCAGCAAAATATATTTCTGGAACATTCCATAGCTGTCAAAACATGTGAAAAACACAGAAATAGTAGTAAATATAAATTATCCATCTAGATAAATACAGCCTTTGCTGCAGAATGATGAAAAGAGGCAGATAATAGGAGTCAGAACTAGCAAAATAACTGTTTCCATTATATCTCTTCAGCTCTGAGAATATCACTAAAAGGTACAATTGTACTTGTCAATCACACCTTTGTCTCAGTTTGACTAAAACCTTCCACCTACATTACAAACCCATTAGCCAGGCTGCTTTTATGACAGGTTCATTGCTCAAGGAGGGGGTTGGTTTCATTCCTTTTATGAAACCATTATTTAATCTCAATTTTTGTGTCTATTTTACATGGTAGCCTGAGATCACTGAGCTGTCTGTGTGTAATGGTCTAAGGCAACTCATATAGGAACATGAAATAGATGGTCACTATGAATAATTCATAGCATTTCCTCAATTTGCTTCAGCACCTTATGTAAGGTCTTACTATTGATATAGGACAAATTTTTGGTTATGAGGGCATTGTGAAGATCAGTAATTGTAGGCAAAAAAAGAAATCTCAGGCCCTGACACATGAGTTTAAATAATTAATTCATTTAAAAAAAATTACGTCCCCCGGTTCAGGATAAAACTGGGAAGTCTGTACTAAGCAGTGATTTTGAGCATCTAATCTCAGTGAACCCTAAAATGAAAAGACTTTCAGAGAGAATACTTCACTTTTTGAAAATTAGTTTTCATGAGCATTTCAAGCCTAATACCATAGGCTACCATGGAGGCAACACTGCCTTGATTTTACTTATTTCATATTGAAAAATGACTGAAAGTTAATTAATTTGCTTACTTTAAAATACAACCACAAGTGAAAAAAGGTCCTTAAATGCTTCCAAAAAAATACACCCTTTGTATATTGCAAAAGTAAGAAGAAAAAAAAAAGGCTTGAAAGGTTATCAAGCTGTGACCTCTCAGAAGGTAAACCATATTTTTGTCTCAGTTACTTTCTTTTTTTTGTGTGTGTGTCCATAAATGGTGGTAATCCAAATAACAAAATTATTACAATAGATTTTGCATAAATGATGAAATAGATTTTTTAAAGGAAAAAAAAATTCCACCTCCAAATATGATTAGCACCATAAAGAAGTTTACACATGATTGTAATGAACTCAAAATAAAGTAGTAGTGTGGTTTTCCCACAATAAATAAAAAACTTAGCAATGTGCTTATGAAGCACAGGTATTACTCAGTCATTTCTAGAACACTATGACTATGTTTTCTATGCAGAGATGAATCTCAGATTAATAAATGATTTGCCATAAGCATTTCAGAGCTTTGCTGACTGTGTTAAAGATCTGACATGGGCCAACCCTTTCCTCAAAAAAATTAATCATTGATCATAACCCACAGTGTTAGTTTGGTTGTTTGGAGAAGTGGAGCAAGGGAAAAGGAACAGTTGATTTCCCATGGAAAAAAAAAAAATTAAGAAAAAGAATTAAAGACTATTTGCAATTCTGAGTTGTATTTGAAAAGTAATTCTGATCACCAGGGAGAATTTACTATATTGCATCAAAATGGCTCTTTTGGAACATCTTGTCACTTAACCTGACCATTTATTCTTACAATACCACCTAATCCAAATTTTCCGAATTATGATTTCTGGAAATCAAAGTTTTTTGTTTCAAAGTGATGTTATCATTTGCAATTAGCCTATACTTTATATAAGCTGGGTGGTAGTGTTTGGTTTTGTTTTTTTCAGTGTTTACTTTCTTTTTTAGAGAGATTAGATTATAAAACAAAAAGAAAAATATTCAATTTAGTAGGTAAAAGGTTTAATTTCTTCTGAAGTAAAATTTAGCATTACAAATAAACCAGCAACAACAAAATGTTTATCTTTGATGACTGCCACACTATCTCTGCAAATTCTGTTTGAGCTAACACTTCTAGTTTTGTTATTTCTTTGTTGTTATTGCACCTCCTTCAGACAGAAATTAGGAGAAAAGAACATTAAGTTTGAAAAAAAATATTTAGATCTATATATATTTGTTGTCAAAGATGCTATGAAAACAACCAAGATTTTTTTCCCCTAAACACCAATTCTTCAATAGCAATGAAGAAGCTTTGGGAAGCACAGATTCTTTTCTACAGAAAGGTAACTTTCATCTTATTGTGCAGTTAACTAAATTTATGGCTAAGTGTTGACTGGAGGGAACCACTGAAGTATTCAAGTGGCTTTCTTTCAATGTAGTTGAGGTATTACCTGGTGAGGTAATATGAGGAACTAATAATTTTAAAGGGTCATGACCTTTTTACTGCACTATCTACAGGTAAGGATTAAAATAAAGTGGAAAGCCAGCTATTTAGAATGGTAAAATGATTTTCTTTCTTTCCCTAATGTATCATACTTGTCCCCTGTGCGCATTCTTTCTCCTACACTGGAAGCTTTTAATCTTTTTTTTTTTTTTTTTTTTCTTTTATTAACATATGCTTTTCAAGGTCTTCTATAGTCCTTTATTTTCTATACATGTCTGTCTTGTTCTCTAGGACACTGCAAATGCTTTGTAAATCTTCTTTCTTCCTCATCAGTATTTTAAAGGAGTGAGGTCCTGGGGCAGACGTGTTTGCAAGAGCTGTTTTGAACCTGAGTCAGTCTTGAAATCTGTTTCTGAATGTCTTGGTGTGTGTACTTGATAAGGAATGTAGGAAATGAAAGTTGCTGAATAATGGCTTGGCATACAAGTTCATGGTCCTTCCTTTTCCTGCCTGACAGGAACACCACACTTCCACAGTTGGATATTTATGGGGTTTTTTTTGCTTTTTTTTCTTGTCCAAAACAAAAAGCATTTTAAACCAAAAAGCATTTAAAATCAATAACCAGGATTTAACTTGGAGAGATAAAGCTTTGGTGGATGGCACTCAGTGGATAAGAAACTGGCTGGATGACCTCACACAAAGAGTTGTGGCCAATGGCTCATTGTTTGTGCAGAGACCAGTGATGAGTGGGGTGCCTCAGGCTCAGTACTGGGGCTGATTCGGTTCAACAGCTTTGTTGGTGCCATGGACAGCAGGGTTGCTGATGACACTGAGCTCTGTGGGGCAGTCATGTGCTGGAGGGAAAAGGTGAATCCCAGAGGGACTGGGACTGGCTGGAGAGGTAGCAACTTTGTGAAGTTCAACAAGGCCAAGTGCAAGTTCTTACACCGGAACTGGGGCAATCCCAGACACATCAAAACACTGGGTGGATGAATGATTTGGAGCAGCACTGAGGAGGAGGACTTGGGGGTGTTGGTTGATGAAAATCCAATATGAGCCAGTAGTGAGTGCTTATAGCCCAGAAAGCCAAACAAATCCTGTGCTGCATCCAAAGCTCCATGGGCAGCAGGGCAGGGAGGGGATCCTGCCCCTCTATTCTGCTCTAGTGACACCCCACCTGCAGTATTGCATCCAGTTCTGGGGTCCCAGCACAGGAAGGACAGGGGAATGTTGGAGCCAGTCCAAAGGAGGCCATGAAGTTGATAAGAGCACTGGGGCACCTACCCTAGGAAGACAGACTGAGAGAATTGGGTCTGTTCAGTCCGGAGAAGAGAAGGTTGTGTGGAAAACTCAAAGTAACATTCTCATATCTGAAGGGGCCATACAGGGAAGCTGGAGAGGGACTTTTATCAGGAATTCTAGTGACATTTGTATCCAACAAATTACAAATGGAAAAGAGAGGAAATCTAGATTAAATATTAGCAAGAAATTCTTTATTGTGAGGGTGGTGAGGCACTAGAACAGGTTGTCCAGGGAAGTTGTGGATGCCTCATCCCTAGAAGTGTTCAAAGCCAGGTTGGATGGGGCCCTGAGCAACCTGGTCTAGTGGAAGGTGTCCCTGCCCATGTCAAGTGGGTTGGGCCTAGATTATATTTAAGGTCTATCTATCCCCTTACCATTCGGTGATTCTATGATGCGTATTTTCTTTCTGAATGTGGCCTTTTATTTTGTTAGCTCCCACAACTGGAAAAATATACTGCTTTTTAACTCAGCCTCTTAAATGTCTATTTTGCCTGACAGTAATCTCTTTCTTCTTTAACTTGCACTGGTTTTTGAGTGTGAGGATTTTACTGTGCTAATCCAGTGCGGTTACCCATGATTTGCTTATGAGAAACAGATAAGTTTATTTCTTCAAGAAAAAATATTCCTGCTCTGTTCATGTTCCAGTTTCAAACTCAAATGAATTACCTTATAGATATGATAGATATGTCTAAGCATGTGAGAAATATTGTTATGGCAAAAGATGTTCCCTTGAGCAGAACTTAGTTTTTGTTATTTCAAAAGCAAATTCTCTGAATTTTTAGTCAAAATGAAAACCTATATTATAAAGCCAAATAAACAGATTCCCTAAATCCTTTCAGAACTGCTGCTGATTTCCTGCTATTCGATTTCTTATTGACAATTGTGATCATATTTTTGAGGTAGCAGTGTGAGATTCTCTCATTTTCCTCTGGAGCAAAGATCATGACTAAATTTGAGTAAGTGTTTCTTAGGATATGTACCCCTATCCCACCACTAAACTATTGTCATAATTATTTAAATCATATTTCAAAAGTGAATCAAGCTCCTTCGCCACCTCAACTTTTCTATCTCAGATGTTTTAAAAGCACAATTAAACCTTTTAGATGATAGCAGAGTCCTTTTATGTTCTTGTATCTTCTCTTCAGTATAGATGCTTACCAGCATCTTACAGCCCAGTCCAAGAAATCAGTTTTATGCAGTTATTTGCACATATGAACCCAAACAGCAGTCTGCAAAAGAAGAAAACATCTCATAAATGTCTCTGTATTTCTAAGATTAAATCTTTTTTGCCCCATATTTATTAGAAGTACCTGAAGGGGGGAGTATACCATCATTTGATCTTTTGCGTCAAAAATACTATTGTTGTCCTCTAGAGCACACGTTTTATGAGGACCAGGTGAGGGAGCTCGTGGGGCTCAGCCTGGAGGAAAGGAGACTCGGGGAAAATTAATTGTTCTCTACAACTCCCTGACAGGAGGGCGTAGCCAGGTAGAGTTCTGGCTGTTTTTCCAGGTAACAAGCAACGATGCTAGAGGAAATGGCATCAAATTGTGCCAGGAGATGTTTAGGTTGGAAATTAGTGTTATAAATGAAATGTCAATTTCATCGAATTAATAATTTGCACGAGCCAAATTATTAATATAAAACAAATAAAATTTATTTTAATCAAATTGACAATCTTAATAAGCCACTATAAAGGAAAACAGGGCCAAGCCTAGGTTCTTGACTCTGGGTGACACATACACAGCTCTGACCACCAGCAGTTCAGAGAGGTAAGTGCACACCTTTGAGGTGTTTGAGTCCAGTTTTTATACTGTTTTTCTTGCTCCTGGCTAGGAAATCTTTTGTTCTTTTCACTTCTGATGATCCTCTGGCCCAGTGCTCAGTGGTCCATTTAGATGTTGATTTGTCCAAGGATTCTCTTTGTGCTCTGGTTGATGGTTTCCAGTAACTCATCTCAGCGTTTCTGGTAAGGGACCTGTTCAGATGATGATTTTTCCGAGAAATCCTTATATGATTAAAATGAAGTGTCTTAAGCAAGAGGTCCACTCATCAGCAATGTCCAAGGAGTAGCAGATCCTATCTCTTACTCCTTTCAGATGGAAAAGATTCTCGTTGGGTAAGATGAAATCATAGTAGGTTGATGGGTCTGAGGTCATCTCCTCTGAGCTTGCCTGCACTTCTTATGTTAATTAGTACCTTCCTTGGGCAAGATGTCATGAGACTTGCCAAGGTATACTCTGAACATAATTTATTTGAACATATATACAAATTACAAGATATATTTCACATTTTGGATTTCACATTAATAACTTATTCTACTTATACCATTTTTGATTTCTTATGAATTTTGACTTACCTATAACATTAGGAACCATTTTTTTCACTGAAATGGTGGTCGAGTGTGGGGAATCACAAAAGGTGAAAGGCTCTTAGGTGTGAGAAATAAAAAGCAGGTTTCAGAGAATGAAGTCAGAAAAAAGTTAGAATTCAGCTTTGCCTGGGAAAACTAGAAAATACAATTATAAGCAGCAAGGGCATTAGAAGACAATGGTCAGTTCTTAGGCTTGGCCTAGATGGATGTTGAAGTTGCAAAAAGTATACTTAGCTAGATAGATAAATTTAAACTTAATAATGGAATACTGTTTATTGTTATACTATGGCATAACAGAGGAGCACTGTGTGTAACTGGAATATGTGCGCTATTATAGATTGGTTACGACAGATGCGTGTAATTCTTAGAAGCACGTTATTGGCCAAAAAGCTTTTAAGAATACTTTGCAACCAAGAAATCTTTGGATGTTCCCTGGAGTACGTGAGCTTTGTACCAACTTTGTCTCAACTCTGTATATGAGACTGATAATATATTAAAAAACTCCTGGAATGCTTGTCCGGACTCCCCGTCCTGTTGCAAATACCGCACCAGCATAATGATATCCTGTGAGGCAGAGGATACGTTTTAGAATCCTTCGGGACTGATATGCCAGTCCATCCATCCAGAAGTCCAACATAAGGAAAAAAGCAGCTGCTGGAAGGAAGCAACTCCCCTCTTGAAACGAAAGAACTTTCTACCCTTTCGCCTTCCTGGACTTCAGTGGTATGAGATGAGAAAGGGGTCTGTGGGAAACTAAAGGATGGGACAATATTTGTCCAAAAACAAAAGGAACGCTTATCATGGAATTATGACACTTTTAAAAAAGAACTCTTACACTCATGTCCAGAAAAAAGAATTTATAGACTTATTAATCTGGCCAGAAAAAAATTTTCCATCTATAGAAACGAAATCGGCTTTAACCTATGATTTCTGGGACACGATGAACTGGAAATTATATAATGTCGTATCTCTGGACCGGGATGAATCTGTGGCAAGGCTCTTTTCTACGTCTAGAACGTTGATGGACCTTTTCAAAAACAAGGATTACTTCTTTGAGTTCCAGAACGAACCTGCAGTATCCCCTGGGTCCCAAACCGATCCAGGTGAAATAAAAAGGGCAGGACTGATGGTCCTTTTTAAGCCTTTATTAAAAGTGATCAGCTCGGGTGGGGACTCCGGCCAGCTTCGTTGCCCCCAGCTTCGACTTGGAGGAGGAGGAAATTCGGCTCTATCACTCCCTGTGATAGAGCCGGGCCTTCAAGTGTTCCTCACGAGGCGTGGCTGTATACCAAAGGGTATACGAAGGCCATGGTGGTAATTCGCTGTCCTCAGGGCAGTGGCTCCAATAGACTTTTTTGTTACGGTGACTTCTTGGAGAACTCAAAAGCTGGCCAGGTAGTAGTTGCCTATAGAGTAGCCTGGTTCATTTTTCTTAAAAGTTTGTTGGCTCGTTTTAAATTATTATTTTCTAGGGGTTTTTGCTCCCAGGGGTCTTTTCAGCTCTAGTTTGCATATTCAGCCCCTTTTCTTCTCTTTTTTTTTCTTTCTGTCTTTTCCTTATCTACTACTCTCCAGGCAGGCCAGCTTCGAAAGGGGTAAGGAGGGGAGGGTCGTAAATTCCTGCATTGCAATGCAAGGTCTGATAAGAAGCTGGTTTCTTCACAACGAAGTGTGGGTTTCTTTCTTAAACTGCAAGAGAGATCCTAACTTACAAAGCTACAACAAAGCACAAAATTACAATGTAGTACAAAATTACATTAAACAAAGCTACAATGTAGAACAAAATAAATGGATAATTGTTAAATTGATAATCTGGTCCCTTATTTATAACACAGGGACTCCGCCTTGGCTCCAAACTAACCTCCCCCGCCCCGAACCTTATCTGCGTGTCTCTGAACAGCAAAGCGTCCCTGCGTTTGCCCCGCGGACTCTGCGTCCCTTCCCGTGTATCCCGTGGCATTTCCTTCCTTGTCTCGTCCCGGGTCTCCTGCCGCGTTTTGCAGCGTCCCTGTGGTCTCTCCACCATCTCCCGACCGTCCCCGACCGCCAGTACTCAGCTCCTATCGCGGTCTCCCCGGCTCCCGATGTCCCTAGATCGCAAGCCTTTGTTTTTCCGGATGTCCCTTTTGTCGCAAACTTATTGCGTCACGGCTTCTACGCCTAAGCCTCCTTTCTCCGACTCTTCTGCCTCTACAAACCCCTCTCAACCCCCGTCACACATTCTCAGAGGCTCTGCCCCACCAGACCCCCCAAGCAGTCTGTTCCGACCCCTGCAGCCGGTTCTCTGCTCCAAAAACCCCTTCGCGGTTTCTCTCGGGCGGCCCCGCTGGTTGCAGCTGGCGGCGGCCTCGCTCCCGGCTCGGTGCCGCCGTCACCGCTTCCTGGTCTGTCAGCTTCCGCAAAGCCTGGGGGGGCAGAGGGTTCCCACGACCCCCGGAGCTGCTCCGGCCGGCTCCGCTCCGGGGGTCCCGCTGCGTGTGCAGCTCTCACAGGGGCGGTGCCGCTCCGCGTCCCCAGAGCCTCCGAGCCGGCCCCCGCCCTGGCACACAATGGCATCGCCCCTACCCCTGTTTCTACTGCTGCTATTTCGGCCCCGGGACACAGCACCATGCCTTCTGCCCCGCCTTTGCCATAGAGGGGCAGAGCTGTGCTGGCCCGGTGCCCGCAGCTCCCGGAGCTCTTACCGCTCCTGGAGCTGCAGAGGCTGCTGTGCTCGGGCCGGGGGGAAACACTTGCAGTCCTCCGTTTGCTAAGATACAGCTGCCGACAGCTGCCTTTGCTGTGCCTGCTGGGTGGGGGGGAGAAGGAGGAGCTGCTGCTGCTAAGACACAGACAATGATGCCAACTCAAATACAGACCCCTGATTTAACACAAAACTCAGCTTCAACTAACCAATCTACAGGAACAAGATCAGAAATTAAATCACTATGCCTGACAGATCAGTCTGAAATCCAACGAAATACTAAGCAGGAGGAAAGATTTGGTTCTTTAAACGGGCTGCTTCTTGCTATGCCTGTAAGATATAGTGGAAACAATCATAATCCACAGTACAAATCACTGTCACACCATGATATTAAAGAACTCAGACAGGCTGCAAAAAATAGTGGTCTGTCTTCTCCCTGTTTTAACAGTGTGGTTGAAAGCATTTTTAACTCCTATGATCTTGTTCCTGCAGATTGTAAAAATGTGGCTTCTATGATTTTGACAAACCCACAGTACATTTTATGGGACTTGGAATGGAGAAGGCTCCTTGCCAAATTAATAGATAATTATGAGGATACTCCTTATGCTCGCTTAAGCCTTGCACAGTTAGCTGGAAATGATCCATGTGACAAAGCTGAGGACCAGGCAGAAACCCTGCCTAGGAATGTGCTGGGAGATATAAAGAATGCCGCAAGGAAAGCCTTGCTTACGGTTGAACCAACAGGCAGTTGTATGAATGCATACACCACAATCAGGCAAGGTGAAAATGAGACTTTTAGATCAGCTAACACAGGCCATGGAGAGGCAGTGCCCTGATGAGCTAGCTCATCCATACCTTCTTAAAGCCTTGCTCTGGCTAATGTGAATGAAGAGTGCAAAATGCCATTTTAGTTTTGCCTGATAAATCCCCAACTACCCCGCAAATGCTTTCACCTTTCAGCAGACTTGACACCCCACAGCATCTTGCTAGGGTACAAGCTAATGCTCTTGGGGAACAAATTGCAAAATCCCAAGATTCCTTGGGAGACCCCCTGGGAAATAAATTTGAAAATATTATGGAGGCATAAACAAAAATTATGTAAAAAACTCGTGCTGCTGTGCAAGTGGGCTCTGCTAAAGGGCTTTGCTTTAACTGTGGAAAGCCTGGTCATATGAAAAAGGATTGTCTTGCAGCCACACAAGCTAAGCCAACTACTGTGTGCCCTCGATATCGAAAAGGGAAACATTATGCAAAGCATTGTCATTCTCGATTTCATATCGATGGCAACTTACTGCAGGGAAACTTCAAAAAGAGCACAAGAGGGTACCATTGTGTGATGAAACAGATTATAGGAACCCAGCCAGAAAGTTTTATCCCCATGCCACCACGTGAGGGGAACCCAAGCCAAATGTCATTTGCTTCTGTACCAGTTATCTCTTGAGCAACCCCATCTTGCCCACAGGGCCAAGGATTGAGCTGGCAGCTTCAAAATTAATATACCTTTTAAACAACTTTTGCTATGAACATATCCCTACTGGAGTGACTTGATTGTCAGCACAGAGACAAGACTTTTTAATTATAGGCAAAGACAATAACAGAGAGCTCAGACTTTTGGTTCTTCCAACTGTTGCTTCAGCAAACTGTAATGAAGAGCGGATGATTTTAGCTCTTGAATTCAGTGTTCCCTTGGTAATTCCACCAAAAACACTTATTGCCATTGCATTTGTTTTTCCTGAGAATGCCCATGAAAAAAATACATGTCAAGAGACTTCATTGTTAACTAACAAAGTTGTGTATCCAGCTGTACCGTTTCAGAACTCCACTCCAGGGACTGAGATCTTTTGGGTGGAATGTTTAAGCCACAATCAACTGGAGCTAACCTGCAGCCTGACTCACCTGGGCAGGACTGTTTACATCACAGGTATGCTGGACACAGGCCCTGATGTCACTGTAATTTCTCACATGTTTTGGCCAAGTGACTGGATTGCACCCACAAGTGCACTCAAAGGGATCGGACGTGCCATTGTATGTTTGCAGAGTCAATCCATGATTACTATTACAGGTCCTGAAGGGAAGACAGCAACAGTTTGTCTCTTTGTCATGCAGAAATCCCTCACCATGTGGAGGAGGGACATACTGTCCCAGTGGGGAGCAAAACTGGAAGTGGGCCAGTGATGGGAACCACACCAAAACCCATGACTCTAAAGCTGTCCTGGAAAATGAATAATCCTGTCTGGATTGATCAATGGGATTTTACCAGAGAAAAAATTAAATATCCTCAAAAATTTAGTAAAGGAGCAACTACAAAAAGACTACATCACCCCCACAAATAGTCCCTGGTATTCACCAGTGTTTGTCATCCATAAGAAGACTTAAGTTCCCTAGAGATTGCTTCATGATGTGAGGAAGATCAGTGAAGTAATCAAAGATAAGAGATCTCTCCAACCTGGACCTCCTTCTCTACCAATGATTCCTAGAGACTGGCCTCTTGTTATTATCAATTTAAAGAACTGTTTTTTCAACATAACACTTCATCTCGATGATGCCCCAAGATTTGCTTTTTCAGTTCCAGCCATCAACTGCGGTGAACCACTGCAGAGATATCACTGGAAATCATTGCCTCAAGGAATGAAGAATTCTCCTACAATTTGCCAATACTTTGTTGCACAAGCACTGTCTCCAGCTCGACAGAAGCACCCAGGATCCATGATTCTGCATTACATGGACGATCTACTCATTGCCACACCAACACGAGCAGAGATGGAGCAAACTCATGATAGTGTTGTTGCTGGAATTCAAAATGCCACACTGGAAATATCCACATCAAAAATTTAAGAAATCTCACCCTGGAAATACTGGGGATGGAAGATGACTGAACAAACCATCACACCACAGAAAATACAACTGCAGACCAATGTCCACACCTTGCAAGACCTGCAACAGCCTTTGGGAGAAGTTAACCTATCCTGGAAATTACCAACGATGAACTTGCCCCACTCTTCGAGTTATTGCAAGGAGACTGTGACATAAAATCTCCAAGAAGTTTAACACCTTAAGCCCAAGCAGCCCTTGAAAGGGTCACAGAGGCTTTCCAGAGGAGACAAGCCCATTGTTGTGCTCCAGGAAAACCTTTCTTTGCAGTTTTTTGGGGGAAAAATGCAGCTTTATGGTCTCATTTTTCAATGAGACCCTTCTGAAAGAGATCCTTTGTTAATAATTGAATGGGTTTTTCTTCCTTACAGGTCTCCAAAGATGATTTCCACAACCCTGGAGATGATTGCACAGATTGTAATTAGAGCCACAACAAAAGTTTTAACTTTAGTAGTCTAAGGATTTTCAGCAATCTATTTACCTTTGAAAAAAGAGTATCTTGATTGGGCATTACAAAATTCAGATGATTTACAAAATGCATTGTTAAACTTTTCAGGTGTTTGTTCTATTCATTATCCAGGTCACAAATTGCTACAAGCAAAACTGAACTTTAGAGAAAAACCTAAGTTAAGTGAAGAACCATTGAATGCTATAACTCTTTTTAGTGATGTCTCAGGGAAAACACACAAATCAGTCATTGTGTGGTTAAATCAAAGAACTAAGACATGGGAGTCAGACATTCAAATAGTAGAGGGATCTCATCAGATTGCTGAATTGGCTGCTGTAGTCAGGGCCTTTCAGCTTTTTCCAAAACCTTTTAATTTAATTACAGATTTCGCTTATGTTGTTAATGTAGTTAAAAGAATAGAAGGATCAGTTTTAAAGGATGTTA
The DNA here is from genome assembly GCA_020086605.1 of Lanius collurio. NCBI lineage: Eukaryota > Metazoa > Chordata > Aves > Passeriformes > Laniidae > Lanius > Lanius collurio. Next base: position 1,049,760 of record JACBWW010000052.1, read on the forward strand.
ATAATGATACCCTATATTGTTGGCTTTTAAGTCTTTATACAATTTTGCAACACAGAACTAAACAATATTTTGTTGCTTGTATTAGGGCTTATTCCTCGTTTCCTTGTTTCCTGGCAGATGGGAATGCATGAGCCAATAGCCTGACAATGGTTGTTTCAAACATCTTTGCCAAACATCTTTGAACAAGCAAAACTGAGTCATGCCTTTTTCCACCAAAATGGACAAGCACTTGTGAAGATGTTTCACATTTCTAAAAGTCAAGCCAAAACAATCATTAGTACTTGCCCTGATTGCCAGCTTGTGCAGCCCCCTGTTGCTACAGGAGCTGTCAACCCACAGGGTTTGCAAAGCCTGCAATTATGGCAAACAGACATCACCAAATACCCCTCCTCTGGCAAATTTAAAAACATCCATGTGTCAGTGGGCGCATTCTCAGGAGTGGTGTTTGCCTCTGTTCACAGAGGGGAAACTGCCAATCATGCCCGTCAACATTTTTTTGCAAGCATTTGCCTCACTGGGCAAATCCCAAGAAATCGAAACAGACAATGGTCCCGCACACATATCCCAAATATTGGCCACATTTTTAATGGATTGGGGTGTTTGCCACACCTTTGGTATTGCCCTTTCCCCCACAGGTCAAGCAATCATTGAAAGAACACATCACACCCTAAAACATATTTTCGATCAACAGAAGGGGGGAGTGGAGGCAACACCACAGATGAGGTTGAGTAAAGCTTTACATGTTTTTAATTTTTTGAACAGCTCATTTGCAGAACCTGATCCACCAATCTTTAGGCATTTTCCAAATAACACACAAGCAAAATTGGGAGAAAATCCTCCTGTTTTAGTCAGAAATCCTGTGACAGGACAAATTGAAGGTCCTTTTCTACTAATGACTTGGGGCCAAGGGTATGCTTGTGTTTCCACAGGTGCAGGACCTAAGTGGGTCCCCACAAGGAACATCAAACCATATTGCACATGAGAATGCTCTGACAACCACACGAGTGAAGAAGAAGGCACACAGACGTGAGCTGAACAGAGAGGCTGCAAGTGATGCCTGACATCCCTTGCTCACCCGTGGAATTTGCAGACTTTGATTTCATGTCATGTTAAGTAAGTGATCTGTTGGTTTTGTAGAGCTCTTTTGGCAAAAGCGTGGTGTCTATTGTATTCAGTAAAAGTGTGTCCCCTCGTTGGTTCTGTAGGCGTGAAATTCTTACTCTTGGGGGGTTTCTCCATTGCCATTCAGCTCTCCGGCAGCTTCAGGAAAGAACAAAAGCAGAATTTGTGAGTTGTAATATATGGGAAGGTCTTTTGCCAAAAGATAGCTCTTGAAAATGGAGCAAAATCAAATGTTTTATTGGAGATTGCTAGCTTTGCTTGCTTCTTGCAATGCAGATCTCCCTGTGACACAACCAAACCCAAATGTTTGGGTCACCTTAGCAAAGGCAGCAGGCTCAGATACCATATGCCTGTCCAATTTGAACCCAGAAAAGCTTTTTGCAACCTGCTTAGTCGGTGTGCCAGTAAAAAATTGGCCCATACCCATATATGATGATCCCTTAACAAAAAGCAACTTAACAAGAATCCAGGTGAAGTTGTTAGTGGGAGCAATCCTGTAAAGGATTGGGATCTTTGGACCATAAAACTCCCACTAGCAACTGCTGAACCCCAGGAATTACAAATTTAGGGCTCCTTGACAATGGATTTCTGCATTACCTTTCCAGATAGCAACTGACAAAAGAGAGATCCTCCCAGACACAATGTCACCCCCAATCACCCTGTCAACAAAAACTCAAGCATTTGGTGTAATTGCTCAGGCAGTCAGGGAGGACGCTCTGGAATTGATCAGTATCCATGGCAATTACCAAAAGGATATTGGTTCATTTGTGGAGATAGGGCTTGGCAAGGCATTCCATCACGCCTTGAAGGTGGTCCATGTAGTATTGGACAACTTACTCTGCTAGCACCCAATGCTAAAACAGTTGTCCAGAGAAAACAAAGTGGGAAAAGATCTGTTCATCCATATGACGAGAAGTGCAACAGTGATTTTAGACCCTAGAAAAATGGAGCAAGGATTTAGGCAAGTGTGTTAATACCCCAAATTGCCTCAGCAATCGCACTGAAGCAATGGGATCGGGTCAGATGCTGGCTGAGTAAACAAGCCAACGCCACGTCCACTGCAATCAGTGATATACTGACTGATGTCAACAGTGTTAGATATGCTACCCTGCAAAATAGAGCAGCCATTGACTTCCTTTTACTGGTGCATGGACATGGTTGTGAAGAATTTGAAGAATTGTGTTGCATGAATTTGTCTGACCACTCTGAATCCATCCACAAAAGTATACAAAAGCTGAAGGATCTAACGTCTCAAATTCAAAGAGACAGTGGATCATGGATAGAAGGTTTATTTGAAAGATGGAGTGCTGCATCTTGGTTGACGGAGCTTTGCAAGACAGGTTTATATGTGTTGATGATTGTAGTAGTGATACTGATATTAGTGCCTTGTATACTTCAGTGTGTGCAACGAATGATAGACAAATCTGTTGAAGAAGTTTTTGTCGTACAAGAGAATTACATAGGTAAAGGGATCACAGAAATCTCTCAGAATCTTACACAGGCAGTTATAGATGAAGGCTTTGAACTAAGGCCTTGGAACGGACGAGACTTATTCGAACGATTCAAAACAACTAACGCTGGATTTGACCTACATTCCTGAAATAGACCTGATCTTTCACAGCATTAAAGTCACTGTGGTGTAAAATACCACTGCTTAGAGCAAGCAGAGTTTTGGGGGTTTTCGGAGTTCCCTTTTTCTCTTGATGAATTTTCTCCCATATATGTTACCGAGGCAACAAATTGCTGGGTACTGGGAAAAACAAAAGAACTGGCCACGGAGGTGAGGAGCCCTTTTTGGGCTACTGTCCTCACCTGGTTTTGCCCTGGGACTCGGGAATCAGTGTGGAGATGGGGAGAGACCATTCTCGTCAGCACTGCAGGCTTCCTGCTGGTCTTCCTCCCTGCTGGAGAAACCCTGGGATCCAAACCCTGTCCTTCCCTACCCCGCTGGGAGCTGAGCTGCAGACCCTGCTGCCTCAGCCTTCACTACTCTGTAGCCCTGCCCGTCCTGCCTGCCGAGACCTCCGGGGATTCCTACCACAGCTCTGCAGCTCGATACATCTCGCCTGCCACCCAGAATTTGTGCTTCTACTGCTGCTCCAGCCTGCCTGGACAGGAGAGCCCGGACAGACCCCAGGATCAGCTGCCCAGGGAGGTTTGTGAAGCCTTTCTTCCATTCCTTCCCGGATCCCAGGCGGCCATTACTGCGTGCTCCCCGAGCTCGCTCCGGAGCGCCCCCTGCAGCCGCGGGGGAACCATCGCACCTGCCCTGCTCACCGGGAGCCGCCAGCGCCCCTGCTGGCTGTGACTGGAACTGCACCAGAGGGGAAAGGGCCTGACAGCCAAGAGAGGCTGTGCTGGGTTTGTGCTTCTGTCTTGTTGTCACCACTATAGTTATTGTTGTTTGTTTGCCTGTTTATATATCTGTATTTTAGTAAAGACCTGATATTCCTATCCTTTATATCTTTCCCTGAAAGCCCCTTAATTTCAAAATTATAATAATTCAGAGAGAAGGGGGTTGCATGCTTCATTTCAAGGGAGGCTCCTGCCTTCCTTAGCAGACATCTGTCTTTTCAAACCAAGATGCAGTGGAATTGCCCTTGTGTGTAAATGGAATATGTGCGTTATTATAGACTGGTTAATTTAGAAGCATGCTATTGGCCAAAAAGCTTTTAAGAATACTTTGCAATCAGGAAATCTTTGAATGTTTCTTGAACTGCATGAGCTCTGTACCAACTTTGTCTCAACCCTGAATGTGAGACTGATAATATAATAAAAACCTCCCGGAATTCTTGTCTGGAGTCCCCGGCCCATTGCAAATGCCGTGCTGGCAGTCAAGCATTGGAATTGCCTGTCCAGGGAAAGAGTAGAATCCCTATCCCTGGAAATGCGCAAAAGATATTTGGGTGTGGCACTTGGGATGATGGTTTTGTGGTGAATATGGTGGTGCTGGCTTAATGGTTGGACTCAAAGATCTCAGAGAGCTTTTTCAACCTACTTGCAGTTCTAATACAAGTTCTTGTATCAAAAATGATGGCAAATTAAATCCTCTGCAAGAACTAGGGAAATTTCCCACTTCAGAATTCTCAGTGCTCATGTCTTGGCTTATTTCACTTGACATTTTAAGTTTTTAAAATTCAAAATGAAACAGAAGCTTCTCTCAGCTGTATTAAATGAGCATTAAAATCTATCCTTCTCAGATATGATGGCTTCACACTGGTCTAATTGAAAGTTCCATATATCACTAAAACCATGTTTAACAGTGCCATTATAAATATAAAGCTTTTCTTGTGTATGTGGAAAAATGCTTTGTGCTTTTGGGTATGTCTTGGTTTGAAAAGACAGATATCTGTTAAGGAAGACAGGAGCCTCCCTTGAAATGAAGGATGCAACCCCCTTCTCTCTGAATTATTATAATTTTGAAATTAAGGGGCTTTAAGGCAAAGATATAAAGAATAGGAATAACAGTTCTTTACTAAAATACAGATATATAAACAGGCAAACAAACAACAATAACTACAGTGGTGACAGCAAGACAGAACCACAAACCCAGTGCAGCCTCTCTTGGCTGTCAGGCCCTTTCCCCCTGGTGCAGTTCCAGTCACAGCCGGCAGGGGCGCTGGCGGCTCCCGGTGAGCAGGGCAGGTGCGATGGTTCCCCCGCGGCTGCAGGGGGCGCTCCGGAGCGAGCTCAGAGAGCACGCAGTAATGGCGGCTTAGATCCCGGAAAAGGGATGGAAGAAAGGCTTCACAAACCTCCCTGGGCAGCTGATCCTGGGGTCTGTCCGGGCTCTCCTGTCCAGGCGGGCTGGAGCAGCAGTTGGAGCACAAATTCTGGGTGGCAGGCGAGATGTATTGAGCTGCGGAGCTGTGGTAGGAATCCCCGGAGGTCTCGGCAGGCAGGACGGGCAGGGCTACAGAGTAGCGAAGGCTGAGGCAGCAGGGTCTGCAGCTCAGCTCCCAGCGGGGTAGGGAAGGACAGGGTTTGGATCCCAGGGTTTCTCCAGCAGGGAGGAAAAAAAAAACGGCGGGAAAACCAGCAGTGCTGATGAGAGTGGTCTGCCCATCTCCACACCAAGTCCCGGGTGCCCAGCACATGCCCAGGTGAGGACAGTAGCCCCCAGATGGGCTCCTCCCCTCCATGGCCAGTTCTTTTGTTTCTCCCAAGTACCCAGCCATCTGTTGACTTGGTAACATAGTATGGGAGAAAATTCCTCAAAAGAAAAGAAAGGGACTCCCAAACCCCAACAGTATTCAATGAAGATTTTTTTTACTCTCTTCAGAGGGACTTAGAAATATGGTGCCATGAATGATTTAGAATTTCATGAGGTCATTATCAAAGTCTATGGTAATGAGTGGAAAATGAACAAGCACCTCAATTTTGATATTTTGCTCCATTGAAGAATGTTAGGAAACCTTCATATTTCATAAGAATCTCTGAATGGAAATTGCTGTTTTAAGTAACTGAAAATTTTTATTTTTCCTCCCTAATATTTTTCCTCATTCCTCTTTTACAAATTTCTCTGAACTTCATGTTTATGAGAGGGTCAAGAGTTGTTCATTAGCTATTTACTTTACAAGAGTTTTTACTGTTTCAGCTGGGCAGATTTATGTATAAGTATTTTGCATGTGTAAAAACCTTAAATGGCGCATGAAAAACTGGGATTTGTAATGGCATATATAAAGGAAAAGCAATATATGTTGAAGGGAGAGAAGAAATAGTGTATGGTTTCTGATGTTTAAAGATCAAGTACCATTTTTATACATGAGCTGACTGACCATGAGCCAGGAGTGTGCCCATGTGGCCAAGAAGGCCAATGGCATCCTGGCCTGTATCAGGAATAGTGTGGCCAGCAGGACCACGGAAGTCATTCTTCCCCTGTACTTAGCACTGGTGAGGCCACGCCTTGAGTGCTGTGTCCAGTTCTGGGCCCCTCAGTTTAGGAAGGATGTTGAGATGCTCAAACACATCCAGAGGAGGGCAAGAAGGGTGGTGAAGGATCTGGAACACAAGCCCTGTGAAGAACGGCTGAGGGAGCTGGGGTTGTTTAGCCTGGAAAAAAGGAGGAGATCTTATCACTCTCTAAAACTCCCTGAAAGGTGGTTGTAGCCAGGTGGGGGTTGGTCTCTTCTCCCAGGCAACCACTGACAGAACAAGAGGATACAGTCTTAAGCTGCACCAGGGGAAGTTTAGGCTAGATGTTAGGAAAAAATTCTTCACTGAAAGAGTGATTGGGCACTGGAATGGGCTGCCCAGGGAGGTGGTGGAATCACCATCCCTGGATGTGTTTAAAAGAAGACTGGATGTGACACTCAGTGCCATGATTTAGTTGATGTGGAGGTGTTAGGTCATAGGTTGGAACTGATGATCTCAAAGGTCCTTTTCAACCTAGTTCATTCTGTGATTCTGTGAAATAAGTGATGTACTTGCAGAGCAAGATAAGATATGCTTGTTTAAAAATGACGTACCTGGAACAGGTGGTAATGTAAGAAGTAATGGTCACGTTAAGTGACAAGATGTTCCAGAACAGCCATTTTTATTATCCAATTGCTACCACTGATCCACAAAAGGAAGAGAATAAGAAACCTCTTTTTAAAAAAAATAATTTATGTCAAAACTTTGGCTAGTTTTTCTTTATATAATTGTTCAAACTTGCCTGAGCTTATTTCCAGTGGGAAAAGAACACGTAAAATATTAATTCTTTCACCGTCCTCTTGTCTATGACAATTTTGCCTGATTATTCTTACATTGTCAACTATTATTTAAAACCTAACCGTAATACTTTTTTTATGAATCATCTTACAAAAAGCCCTGATAAATCTAGGTTTCTTGAGTCATCTGCCTGTATCTCCACAGGTTCTCAGAAGTTTTTAAAATCTTGTGCTATTGAATATCTGTGTTATTTTACACAATACTAAATTTGTTAAGAAACATCAAGAAAATACATCCTCAGAGCTGAGCTATGGTTAATATTTAACTAAATGAAGAATGTAATGTCAGAACATCAGTAAGTTATTTATAAATGTTGACCAATCATTAAATCAGCAAAGTCCTTCTAAATATAACCAAATCTCATAATGCCAAAAGAGGCTTCTGAAATGCCATCTCTTTCATTATGAATTTTAGCTCAATAATGTTCCTGAATTTAATTATTTAATTAATTTAGTGGCTTGGGTCCTGTTGCATATTTTAACAATGAAATGTATGAACTTCAGCCCTGAGGCGAATTATAGAATTTACTTTCAACAGGTCTATTCTTGTGCGATGGTTAAACACCTCCCTTCTTCATTCATCCCATACAATTAATAAAATGCATGTTTTAGTCTGCAGTCTCAACAGTCAGGTTTTAGTGACCTGTCTATCAAAAAATTACAAGCAATTAATTTATGTCCCCTCTCAGGATTTTTAAACATGAAGAACAGCAATGATGCTTTAGTTAGCAATAGTTTTCTGGAGCAGTTATAGTTTAATCGCAGTGTGGGTTTTTTTCTGGATATTCCTGAGGGTGATCTTGTCTCTCCGTTAACCTATTCCTGTCTGCAAACACACATCAGTACTTCCAAGAATCCAAGAATGTGAGAAAGCTGCAACACCCACCAAGGCAGTAAGACCAAAACATGGATATTTAAAGAAAAGGGTAAGTGAAATTCAAAAGGTATCAGTAGGATTGTTGCTATAGAGTGGAGGTAATAAATTCTGCAACTTGGTTTTTGCCACGTGGTGACTGAACTTGCAAGCAAAATATTATTTAAAGAGTAAACAGATGGATGAGTTCAAATAAACAACTAGGAATTGTGATGTTTTGGAACTGGGAGCAGATAAAGGATCAAGGAAGTGCAAAGAATAATACAGTGTAGAAAACTTTTCTGCTGGTGGGTTAGTTTATATTCTATCTTGAATGTACTTTGAAAAAAAATTGAGAGACCAAATTATTTTGTCAGCGAGGAGAGGCTTGAAGTGTCTGAGCAGTTGTTTACCTGTCTACACTGTAGAACTGAGATTATGCCCAATCCTTGTAGATCTTTGTACTTTCAATGTAGTTTCTAGTTCAGCAGGGCTTCTTGTTTAGTATAAAATTTATACCACAGAGTAGTGGGGTTTATGAAAAATGGTGATCCCTTCCTTTACTGTTCAGTACAAATGGGCCCATAATAAGTAGTGTAGGATATCTTTATAATAATATACATCTGCATTTAGATATGTGATTTCTGCCTGCTACAAAATATAGCCCAATAACGGCCCTTGATTATTATGGTATATTTACTACTCAGGTGGCTTTGGGGAAAAATATTCCTAACTAAAAGCAGTAGCACATGTGTTCAAATTTAAAAATAGTCTAATAGTAATATAAAATACTATATAGTGATCAGCACAGCAATAGGCGGTCCCAGCTGAAAACAAAATATTGTACTGTGCTTTTCAGTCGATATATTTTGCATATACACAAAGCAGTAAAAGTTTGGGGTCCATACCTGGAAGGACAAAGATTGTGTATTTATTTTATTTTATTTTATTTTATTTTATTTTATTTGCCAGAATCTTATGAACTTATGTATTATTAAATTTATGCAGCTGAGGAGATTGTCCTCCCATTTAAATAGTGCAATCTCAGCATTTATTTTTAGTGTGCCAAATGACAGCTATTGTACTGCAGGACTCTGTATGCATTTAGCATGGATTCAGATATGACATATGATTTGCAATGAGGAAATCTAACAAATACTCTTTTACATATTTATATACTTCTTGCAAGGCAAAAAAAAATTGCAGATAATTAATATAAGATCTTTTATTATTTCTGCATTCCCAGTCCCATCTTTCTGACAATTTCCTATTGAGACTGTTCCTGCTAATGTTGCTATTCTGAGCTTCTGTCCTCTCTGCTGCTCTTTCACATTATAGCAGTTTTTGGTGGCAGAGTTTATTTCCATGTGTAAATTTGGATAACAGAGTCAAGTGTACAACATGATACAATTGTTTAGTGTACTCTGTCATTGTGAGATATTCTACTGAAAAAAATAAAAATCTGTGTTTTCCTGTGTAATGGAAAAATATATTTCCACTCATTTTAAAAACCCCATTTTTAGTCTATTAGCATTTTGTTATTATTTATGGCTTTCTGTGCTTTCTCTCCTTCTGACACTGTACCTAATTCAGGAAAACTCACAGATATATGTTGCGGTGGACCCCCCTGCCCCCATCCCTCCTGCCCCGTCCGGGTCCCTGTCATGTGACTCTGAGATAGCTGGGTCCGTCTGATGTTCAAGCAGCCCAGGCTCTGATCTGGTTGGTTGTTAATCCCAGCTTTGCCCGTGGTATCCCCTTTCCCCCCTCTCTGTGGCAAAACCAACGGGACACAAAGCCTCGCCCTCTTACCCCAGCCAACTCTTGCCCAAGTTCGGTGCTCTATCCCCTCTGGGACAGAGGGAATAAATGACTTAACATCATAAAGGAGGTTTGAGCTATATTTCTCTTCTCAACTTCTGCTTCTGGTGAGTAGCTGTCACTAACACTGGCTTGAAGTGGAGCTGCATGTTTGTAAATGATTTAAGATATTCCAAGACATAAAGAGGCAAGCTCACCACAAAATTAAGCAGTGGACAAGCTAATCAACCACCAGAGATATACTCTTGACTTCTCTGTATACTTGTGACTGAAGACAACAGGGTCAGTTACATTCTTAATCCAAATTTGTTTCTACTTATGGATAGAAAGCATTTGTGTAGGTTCACTTAATGCCTAACTCATCCTTGAGTAAATCCAATCATTACTCTACCTAAAACAGGGACAAATCACAGAGTAACAGCTATTAAGAATTAAATTACGTTTGAAGTTTTCAAGAAAAAAATATTCTTTGCCTCTCCTTCTATGTCTTCCAGCCAACAACATACATACAGGGTTACTTTTTGCAGAATTTCATTCAAATAGAATTATAATAATGCAAAGCTGTGTGTTAGTGAAGGCTATGTACAAGTTATTCCCAGAGCTATGTGAAAAATATAATGAAACAGACCATGTGTTACTCTGGAGAAATTAGATAACTCCATGAAAAAGAAAGACTTTTTTTTTTTTTTAAATCTATCATCTGAAAACTGTTGGTCTCTTCACTTTATTAACTGCACTTTTTTCTTTAATTGAATTTGCTGAATAACTGTCCAACAGAAACAAAAACCAGATAAAAAATAAATTTCTTAGGGATTTTTGTCTTAGAGAAAAAATATTAATCTAAATTTTACCCTCACCAAATATGATTAAGATCATGCTTTTAGTTATGCCAAAGATTGAAGGAGACCTAATAAAGATGTAACAGTGGTAGGTGTTGTAATTAAACACTGTATAACTGACTTTTGCACCTACAGCTGTCAGTGCTGACATTCTTGCTTTTGACTTTGGTGACTTTTCACTGCTGAGCAACATTTTCCCTTTCATGTGCTTTCCCAAAGGTACCAACACCCAACAGAATCTCTTAAGGAAGAAAGACTGATCGGAACATCTTGCTGTACCTGACCACATGAAGTGAGCATTTGCCGGGCCCTGTTGCCAAGGAAAATCTGTAGGAGAATTAGTTTTAATTACAAAGATAGGCAAAGTTCCTGTGTTATATACACCAGTCTAGCTGATGGCATGCTCCCAGTGGGATAGGTGGATCCTGGCTAGTGTATGGGACCTCTGCCTGTTTCAAAACCAGACAGGATGAAACAAGAAGTACCAAGGAGGGAAATGAAAGAAGTCAAGCTTGAGTTTTCCCACAGAAGAATTTTATAAGTTTTTGTGAATGGATGAAATATTGGAAAAGGTGACTTTTAGATCAGATGTTAATCACCTGACAGGAACAATGATTTACAGTTAAATTATGGACGTGTGTGTCTGCAAGGCTTTGAGGATCAGAAAAGACCAAGAACGTACCTGTCAAATTAAATCGATAACTCCGTGATTTGCAGTACAGGTCACATTTCCTTGTTTAGAGAAAAGTAAGATGAACAATCCTGATAATGCCAGCTGATGGTGCTGTTATTTCTCTAGAGCTTTTCCAAAGACTTCCTTGGGCATAAACCTTGCAGCATGTAGTTACTGCCAGTGTCTCACCCACCTTGTCTGTCTTCTATGTGTTTTATTTTAGTTCCAAGATTTTGCCCATGCTCTGTCATTTTTCATCTGTGACACCCCATCCATAACCAGTTAGAATTTAATAACAGCAGATAAGTAGATAATAGACATCAACAAAAATCAGACACAAGCATATAGTTATGTAAGAAGTTAGTAGCGCCTTCCTCATATCTGCCTTTTTCATTTCCTTATAGGGGGATCAAAGATTGTAGCACTGAATATAATTTTTGAGGTCCTATCTCTGTGATTTCGTGCCATATAGGAATAACCCATGTTGTTTTCCTTATTACATTTTCCTTAACTAGGAATTCTCATGAATAAAGGATGAATTCTGATATGAGGGAGAAATTTGTTCCTGAGCTATTAGTTGAGACCAGGGCCCATTTTCTTACGTTATTGTTGTTCTCCTGTAAATTCAATTATTTACTTTTTTGGACCAGTTACATCAGGCTTGTGAATTGCACAAAATTATGTAAAAATCAGTCAAAATCTTGATGGGCATAGAAGATCAGTTTTGGCCAGGAATGATAAAATTTCTTTCCATTAAAAAATACTCAGAATTTTGAGAAATAAGATACAGGTTAAACATCAACATACTTTCAGTGAGTCACCTCATCTTTTCTTATTTTAAAGCAAATAAAAGTAGTGACAAAGCCAAAGCAGTTGCTATGTATTTTATTCTCATAGTTTTTTTCTGTCAATCAGTTTGGAGAGAAGAAAATGTTAACGCTTTTGTTGCCCTCACTCTGACCCCAGTCCAAGGTGGACTATGTAGGTGACTAACTCACTCACAAACTTGAGCTTGAAGTCTCCAAAATTTTCACTGTATGATCAATACAATTTAAAAAAAAATCTGTTCTATGACTTTGGTCAAATGTTCTAATCAATAGAAAAACTTCAACAGTCTTGTGCTCATTTTTTCCTTCTAATTAGGTTTTTTCTACTCTGAAATTACTATCTGGAGGAAATTGATACTCACCTCAACGTTCTCATGTTCTCACCTTCTCTCATACCATCTATCTCCTCACTTTCCTAATCAAACAATCTATAGCTGAGTCTCAGCTGCTATTGAAGCATGTGAAGGTATATCTCTTGTAATCAGAAGTTGAAGTTTTAATGTTTACACAACTGGAAATGTGAAGTTATAAGGGTGGTTTTGATTAATTTCTGTGCTCTGAGTGCCCTGGTTTGCTTGTGGGAAAAATGGATTACTGCATTTTTCCTGTTTGTATTTTCATTCTGGTGTATTTTTTATGTTCTTAATGACCTTATGGAAAGTGATTTCTTTTTTCCTCATGCATATGTTAAAGCATGCAGAGGTATTTGGCTTCAATAAAGACACAAAAAGCACATATTTAGAGAATGACAACTCACATCCAGAATGTTTTGAATTGTTTGTCAATACCTAAGGTTAAACTTGGATTAAGATAAGGAGTAAATGTAAATGCAGTAGTTTTGTGATGTCTCAATGAATTAACACTCTCATTCTGGAAAAAGAGTGATTTATGACTCTTTCATGATAATCCACCTAAGTGCACGGTAGGAAAGTTCTAATACAAATCACTCAATCACTGTGAACAAGTCAATAACATGATGACCAGTAATATAATCAACTGAGTAAAGAATTAATTGAATACTGGTATTATTCTGAACAAAAAAAAGTGATACCAAGGGCAAAACTGCTTTGACAAAATAAACACTTACATATTCAAATCACATCTTTCAGACGAAATGTCTTGAGCCAAATAATCTAGGTTATAAAAGATCTTAAATCTTATTTTGAAGTGATTATAAGTACCTGTCTCCTTCTTAACTTTGGCAATTATATTTTGTCGAGGCTTTTTATTGCCAGGGGGGCCAGCTGGGGTTTGGGGCTCAGACTGAAGAAGCCGTGGCCAGCCCGCAGAGGTGATCCTGTGAGGAACCGTCTCCCAGGGGGTTGTGGCTTCTCTCAGTTGCTGTCTGGGGTGCCTGCAGAGATGCCTGGCTCAGCAGCCATCAGCTCTTTAGTGATTCAGTGAGTGATTTCAGCTCTGCTCTGCAAGGCAAACCCCCAGGGCCAGGCCCAGATAGAGAGAGGAGAGGTCCTTTTGGTGGTTCCGCAGAAGCAGCTTTATTCTTCCATCTTCCGCAAAGAGGTGACCAGCGAAGGATCCTCTCCCGAGTCGGGGTACAGGAGTCTTTTATGGGGGTACAGGGGTGGTTGTGAAAGGGTGAAAAGCCAATAGGTATTAAGGAAATCTACATATGGTTTCCTAGAGGATCATGGGTCTGTCTTCTCTTGCCTAACCAAAGATATACTGGCTTTCAAAGAGGGGCCTGCAGGAGATTGTGCAACCTCCTTATCTCTAGGCCTTCCTGCCAGGGCAGGGGCTTGTCAGACCCCACATCTAGAGATTGTGCAGTCTTCTTTATCTAAACATGTGCTTCTTGCCAAGGCAGGGGCTTGTCAGACCTCACAGCTTTTCCTCACAGAATAGAAATTATTAGATCTGAGTTTAGGAAAAAATTCCTTACTTTGCAGTGGGAGATTTTCCCCAGGAAAGTTGTGGCTGCCCCATCCCTGGAAGTGTCCAAGGCAAGGTTGGATGGGGCTTTGAGCAACCTGGTCTAGTGGAAGGTATCCTTGCTCATTGCAAGAGGGTGGAATGAGATGATCTGTAAGGTTCCTTCCAACCCAGGCCATTCCATGACTGATTTTAAGTCTATGATCTGTAAACATTAAAAACAATGAAAGGTCATGTAAAACAGAAACCAATCTACTATACTCATGAAAGCTTTCCTTGATCATATAGCTCTGTTGCTTGGACAGATCATGTATCTCATATCTCCTAGGGATTAAAAAAATGGAGAAGCTGAAGTTCCATAATTGGGTCTGTGACTGCCTGCTAAAGCTCTTAATATAAAGTCTTTGAAGAATTACTGACTTGCAACTTGGTAGGCTAACACAAAGAATTGTGAGCTATTTTGCATCAAGAATACTTTTTCCAGATTAATTTTCTTATCTGTTAATTATTATTTTTTTCACTTGAGAGTCAGTGCATCTGGTAACTCATTTAGGTAAAGGACAATTATTAATCACCTTTCTTTATTTCAGTTATGATATATGAAGTATTTCACACTTGTGAGATTTCAAAAGTATTTGAAGCTTGTAACTCCCTCCGGCTAATTTGAAGTCTATTACAAATAGCTTTCTTGTGGAAACAGCCACCTGTGTTCATTTAGCAGCTCATGGTCATTCCAAAATTCATTACTCTGCTGCTGTATTTCTGTTTGCTTTCTTCAAGAAAAGAGCCAGTATTAGATGTTTTCAATTACTGTGCCAGTCAACTCAATAAGGTTGGTTTGTTATGAATCTTCTTTTAGAAGTTAATCATGTGCTTAATAGGAGAACATCAGCCATTTCTCATTGTGCTGAAATTGAGAGAAGACAAAAAATAAATTATAAATTCAGAGTTCAAAAGTGCTTTATTTAGAGAAATATATAAAAGATATGAGGGTAAAGGGTTTCATAATGACACAGCATATGATCCTTTACCCTCCTTCTAATAGATATATGTTCTCCTGTCCTTCAGTTTTAGTCTTGGACTCTTTGAAGTTTATATGACTTTTTTCCCAAAGCTACAGTGGTGTGAAAATTTCACCTATATGGTTTACATTTCTCTGCATTGTGGGAACAAGTGACACAGACATTTAGCGTTCCAGGAAAAACTGGTGTTTACCACAGAATAGATTGGAATAGTAAGGGCTCTGATGTAGTTGTATATCATTGTTTGCGCAATAGCAGGATCTCCTGTATTATTGCTCTTCCCTTGTCCGGGCTTGGTTGTTTGTGTCTTTTTATGACAGTTTAGAGATTTTCTTTTAAAGTCATCGGCAAAGCAGCCCAGATGTAATCTGATGTAATGGATAAGTAAAAATCAGGATTCATATATTACAATATTAGAATTCCATACTTGGTTAAAAGACTTGAAGATCGTGAGGCTTTAGACTTTCAGATTTCAATGTTATCTAACTGGGATTTTTAAGATTAGACCATTAGGAAATATTTCTTTAAACAAAAGACTTTTATCATGGTCATAACAAGAAGACATTGTAGAATGTACTTAATATCATCATTTTCTTTGTATATGGGTAATTTTATCATATTCTGTCCCCAGGAAAATTCCTTAGTGTCAAAAGTCTATAGTGTAGTATGAGTTTTTTCTGCAGTCTGGGAAATGCAAACTGGATATTCTCATCATCTATTCTTGCTCTATTTTGCTCCTGTTTCACAATTATTCTATTTCAGGCAAGTGTTGAAAAAGTAGCAATCAGATTCTTAAAGCATTTTTCCCGTGCTATATTAAAAAAAAAAAAGAAAAAGAAAAAAAAAAGTTAAGAAAATAAAGTTGATGGAGACTAAAAAAGAGGTTTTAATAATGGGAAAATATGGTGTTTAAAAATTGAAATCTGTCACTTTGAATCAACGGAAAAATTTTTTTTAATGATACGATCTGTAGCTGATAGTTACTCTTTCTATAACCCCAGTAAAGATATTCAGATTGTGATTATGTATTTATTTCTAGAAATAATTTTTCATGCTAATTCGTGTGATTTCCTGAACTGATCTTTGTTTACTCCATAAGTATAATGTGCAAAATGTAATATTTAAATAAATAAATATGTTATTTCTCAATTAGATTAATCCTGAAGATCCACATGGAGGAGTTCTATAGAAATAAAAAGGAGTGGTTAGCATTTCATTTGGCTGACTAATTGTGTAAGACAACTTTATCTGTCAGCAAACCTAATCTAGACCAAATAATAGTTGTGACAAATTTTCAAAGAAAAGGCTCTGAAATACAAGATGTCATACTGTAGTGAAATTCACAATGTGATTCTCACCCTTTTTCAAATCAAACTGAAGTTAACAAGATACAAATTCAGGATATCCAGACATTTCATTCCCATTCATAGGAGAACAAATTCATGTTCTTCTCAGATGGTCAGAGTATGGATTGACTTTTTCTGTAATCACCAAAGAATTTGAAGGAGAGACAGTCACCTAGATAAACTTTTACACCCATCTTTTGGGGAAGAAAAAAATTTATGCATAGAAGGAATATGTAAGCACAGAACCATATAATGCAAAGTTTCTTAGAAGCTTCATATAAAGCTGTAAGCTTTAAACAGTTTAAGCTAAGGCTAAGTCCAGCTTCTTTGTCTTTTACCATGCCTAGAAATAATACTTGAGTTTTCTTCAGAGAAAGCTAAAAATTCAGACCATGTATTTGACATAAAATTAGTTACTTGGAGCTCCTAAACTTCCCAGAGATGAGATTACTCGCATTAATTTCCAAACAATCATACATCCAGCTGTCAAAAAGCAAGGAAAGATGTTCTACCTCAAATCACTGTCCTCAGCCAACTACCTAACAGAGCAGGAAACATACCAGGTATATGAGTATAGTCAAAAGTAGGTTTTCTGCAGCTGGTGAAGGGTGGTGAATGGTGGGTAGAGGACTGGATATTGCCTGCTCAGAAATAGAAATTCCACTATGCCATTATTTTTCTTTTCACTATTTTGAGTTGTGAATGTGGTATTTATGCTATTGCTTTGTATTTAGTTACTCCAGGTAATGAGTTTTAGTCTAGGTCAAACCTACAGTATGCCATTAAGTCTATATTAATTGTGTTCCTTGCAACTTAAAAGTCAATGGAATTTGAAAATATGCCTTATTAATAATATGTATTTAATAACATGGTCTACTAACCATAATAAAGTTCAGCTTAAATGTTCCATATCTCCTTTTGTGGCTAATATTAAAATATTACCGGTTCATCTGTAAGCAAAATTCCGAAGCATTAACCACAAAAATACTATGTTCTGTTTTAAAAAGAATTATTTTATTACCTGCTAAATATTATAAAATGATGTGGATTTTCTTGTGAATTTCTACTGACAAAACACGTGTTGTGATGAATGAAGATGAGCCTGAAAGGGCTCAGGAAAAGAGATTGGAGCAAATATCTAAGTTATAAAAAAAACAAGTTAAACCCACTCATACTTTATAGATGCGCATTTAAGTGGGTAAAAATGCAAGAGTCTATATTTTTTCTATAACTAGGATGTATATTTTTCCTTAAAATTTCTTAATGCTCTGTAGAGGCTGGTGGGCCTGCTGGGAAAGCTTCCCCTGAATGCTCTGTTCTGTTATGCTGATATACCCCAGTTCTGCTCCCCTGGTTGGCTCTGTTGGCTGCTACAACCCTTGTTATTTGATATGCCCTGGGAATTGCTTCATCAGTTCCTTTACCCTGGACCCCTCATTGTTCTCTCCTGGGGGCTGCCCTGAACCCTTTCATGGGCATTAAATCTCTCCTGTCGAACCCTATGCAAAGACTCTTGCTGCTCATTTTCATAGTTGAACTGTTTTAGCCAGCTGTCTGGTCTGTATGTGCAAGCGTGCTGGCTGCACCGAGCGGCTTTCTCCTGGAGACGCTTTTGGGAAGGTCGTGACATGAAACCATCTAAGAAGATCGCGACAATGCTCCTTTTAACTGAGTAAACTGTATACAGGTACTTCTTTTATGTATCCTAGGACCTTATAAATTTGTTGTTCATATGCTTGAAATTAAGCATATATATCACTTCCTCCAGGATGACAAGCTAACTTGTTATAGTGAAGGTTAGTATCAGCACTGTTAACCCGAAGAATTTATGATCAAAAATATTCTTTGAATATTTACACTATAAAAATATGCAGTTTTAAATTAAAAATTAAACTGTGTTTGAAAAAGACACAGGAAGTGACAGGCAATGGCTTTTCACCTATTTCTATCTACATTTGCTTGAAATCACATTCTTAATATTAGTTTAGGCACCAGTCTAACAAATTGTATACTCTAATGAGTATAAAGTTGCTCTAGTAATCATGTCCAAAAATTGCTGGGTATGATGTTCAAAAAAACTAGACTGTTCTTAAATTATATTGATTTTTTTCTGAAATTCATGATCTGTTCTTATGAGAAGCTTTCTGTCCTTTGCAAAACAGATAAAATATCATGGTACATATTTATCTTTTCCTTGGGGGAAAAAGTAGGATGAAAATCTAAATGGCTGATCAGCACAATGTCTAGGTTTGAAAGACAGATGTCCGCTAAGGAAGGCAGGAGCCTCCCTTGAAATGAAGGATGCAACCCCCTTCTCTCTGAATTATTATAGTTTTGAAATTAAGGGGCTTTCAGGCAAAGATATAAAGGATAGGAATAACAGTTCTTTACTAAAATACAGATATATAAACAGGCAAACAAACAACAATAACTATAGTGGTGACAACAAACAGAAGCACAAACCCAGTGCAGCCTCTCTCGGCTGTCAGGCCCTTTCCCCTCTGGTGCAGTTCCAGTCACAGCCGGCAGGGGCGCTGGCAGCTCCCGGTGAGCAGGGCAGGTGCGATGGTTCCCCCGCGGCTGCAGGGGGCGCTCCGGAGCTGTAGAAAATCTATAGGGGGCGCTGTGCTCAGTCGGTTCAGGGATGATTTCTACAGTTCAAGGCAGCTCCTGAAATGTGCAGTTTATTTGCAAGGGTCGTGGGTGCAGGAACTCTGCTTAAGCTGCCAGCCACAGCTTAGAGCAAGCCCCAGAGAGAGCGAGAGAGCATAAGGGTAAGAAGGAAGAGTAGAGAGCTTAGGAGACGAGAGCTTTAGAGAGAGAGAGCTTAAGTGACCTAAAAGTCTGGTTACATGATATTATATCTCTTCCTATACTGAATATGGTAATATTACAACATCCAATCAGTAGAAGACAGAAGTCCTTATAGAATTTACATAGAACCTATCACAACTATTACATTACCATACTGTGTTACATTTTAACTCCTAAAAACTACTTCCTAAAGCTACTTTTTTCTTCCCTGCCACGCTGGCAGGGTCTCTCTGACCCTTGGACCTTTCTGTTTGCTAAAGCATCTTCTTCTTTGCTAAAGACATTGTTCAATCAAGAGGGATTCTCCTTCAGCTGGCTAGTTCTTTGTTTTTTGGTTGTACATTGACTAACAGCTTGGTATCTTATATTTCAAAGCTAGCTTTCATTTCTATTTCACTTACAGATTTTATATTTCCAGAATCTTTTGCCAAGCAGTCATATTTATAAGGTTTCCTTATTTCATCCTCCCCAACACGGAGCGAGCTCAGGGAGCACGCGGCACTGGCGATTTAGATCTCGGGAGGAGATAGAACAAAGGCTTCACAAACCTCCCTGGGCAGCCGATCCTGGTGTCTGTCTGGACTCTGGGGAGCAGCAGGCTGGAACAGAAGGGACAAGAACAAATCCCGGGTGGTAAACAAGATGGCTCAAAGTCTGGAGCTGCACAGGGAACCCTGGGAGGTCTCGGCAGGCAGGACAAGTGGGTTACAATGTAGTGAGGGCCTAAAGCAGTGACAGAGGCTGGGCAGCCTGGCTTCCCGTGGGACACGGAAATATGGGCTTGGGAACTCTGGAGTTTGCACCCTGAGGCAGCCCAGCAGATGGTGAAAAGGTCCCCTTCACTCAGGGCAGAAAAAAGGCAGCTGAAAGCAGAAGTCTGCAGTGCTGGCGGATTGCCTCCACTATGATGGCAGGATGGCAGTCTCCCGTCTCCACTTTGAGTGTGCCCAAACACACACCCAGGTGATAGTGTCCCAAATGGACTCCTCCTCTCCATGGCCATTTCTTTTGTTTCTCCCAAGTACTCAGCAATTTGTTGCCTCGGTAACATATATAGGAGAAAATTCCTCAAGAGAAAGGGAACTCCTAAAACCCCAACACACAACCAGACAGACTCCAGTCTCGCAGTCCTTCTGTGCTGCACAATTCTCTCAAAGCAGCTTCCTTATCAAGTGGTCTTTTTTTGAAAGGGAACCAATTTTTTTTTCATTATCTATGTGCTTTCTGTCCCTATTGTCACCTCAGTAAGTTGACAAGGTCAGTTTGATGGGACAAGAAACTGCAAGTAGATGTCAGGTATGTAAAAATATTAGGATATGTGCTGGTTGTATAAGAAAGTTGAGAGTTAGGCTTAACTTACCTTGGAGTCTTAGTACCTATTTACTTTAAGGCAAGTAGCTCTGGTTTTGTCAATTATTTACTGAAACTTGAAAGTTTTCAGACACTGCTCTACTTCTGACATTTTTTCTTTTTTCCTCCTTCAATTGCATCTTGATGTTGATGGCCACTCAATACTAACATCAGCTGAAGAGGGCATACACTAAGATTAAGGCTACACACAGACTAAACTCCTGCTGAGATATTTTCAGAATTGTTCATTCACCCAGAGTTCTGATCAGGACAATGCAATCAGAAAAAACTGCAATTTTTGCTCCATTACACACTGGGACAACTTGAAGTCATGCAATTATTTTTTTGTGTTTTCTTAGGGATTGCTTACTAACCAAGTCATACTAAAGCTGGGTGCTTTATTTGAGCTCCTTATCACTAATTCCATGTTGGTTAATCTAGCAGGTGCTGATATTTGATTGAAATACAAATTTTCAAGGACCTGGGAAATAACAATTAGTGGCATGCAGGAGCAAATCTAAAATCTGTGAAAATTAGAAATTTCTGGTTATCAAGAGAACTTTTAAGTTCATAAAAAGAACAATCTGATTTAACAGCATAACTCTCACTTTGGGTCATAAAGTGTTACTATAGTAACTGCTTTAAACCACTTTAGTTGCCCTAGAATTCTAGAGCAAAATGCATATGATCTGCACTGTTACTGCTGAAGACTATGAAAAGAAACAATTTCACTTCTAGTTTTCAGAAGTATCATTTTCTAAGGCATTGCTGTGTATGAAAGTACACACTAAACACTGAGAGACGTCCAATTGTTAGAACTGGCGGAATACTTTGATATGATATGCATTGTTTACTAGTTAATGATTTAAGAGACATGGCTGTAGATTTTTGGCAAGTGAGAGAGAGTTGACAACGAGAAAAGGTGGTGATAGGCTCAAAAGAAATATTTCAGGTAGATCATAACTCAGAAAGCTCACACATCAAATGGTAATTAATATTTTTGACATGTTAATTTAGGAGTAATGTCAAAGGTCATCTGGCCTATTTCAAACTAAAGAGATTATCCATATATTGAAATCTTGGAAAAGCTGCCCTCCTCTCATTATTAGAGAGAAATTGTGCATTTTCAGAGAATCCCAGAATGGGTCAGGTTGTAAGGGACCACAGTGTATCATCTGGTCCCCTCTCTTTGCTCAAGCAAGTCATCCCAGAGCACAGGATTGTGTCCAGATGGTTATAGAATATTTCTAGTGAGTGAGACTCCACATTCTCTGGATGATCTGTTCCAGTGCTCTGTCACTGCTCAGGAAGGAAATTCTTCTTTGTGTTCAGGTGGAACTTCCTGTGCATCAGTTACTGCCTACAGCATCTTGTCCTATTACTGGGCACCACTGAGCAGGGCCTGGTCCATTGTCTTACCATTCACTTTTTATTTTTTCCCAGTGAAGCTGCTTGCATCCCACTAGCCATGAAAATAGGATTTGAATTGGTTTAACTGATTCATGATGGGTAGTCCTTAGAGTAATTGGAAATTACTGTTCATGGTTGCTGCTATTGCTAGTAGATAGTATTGGAGCTCAGAAACTTGACCAGATGTTTTCCCACTATTACTCTCCCATATGGAAAAGACTTGTACTTTTGCTAAACCTATATCAAGTGGTCTTTCTGAAATCCTTGGGACTACTGGTTCTGCATTAGGTTAAGCAGATGGCGCTGCTTTGTTTTGCTGTTTTAATGTGTTATGGATCATACAAACTGTACTGCATTGCTTGTATTATATGGTGGGCTTCAGACACAAGAACAAAGAATTATGTAATGTCATTTTGCCAAAAACTCCAGAATACAAACAGCTTTGTCAAGGAAGCCTTTACTCCTGTAAAGTTTGTATCTAGCTCATTTCTTACACTGTGTTGCAGACAGCAATAGCTGATTTATAGTCCCAGTCAGAAAAATCTTTGACATACCAGCTCCATGAGACACATGGCCAGCGATGTTTGATTTCTGCTGAGATGTTCAAGTAAGAAAAATAAGTGACTGCAGTGGGTTGAACCTGAGTTAATGGACAGATTTTTAGACCAATGACGCTTCTTACAATTTACACATTTAAACCATGCGGAAAGGCAGGAGTTTCCTCTTGTTCCAGCTCGCCTGAGGGAGGTGGAGTGGCCTTGGAGTCTCTGGGCCCCTCCAGGTAGGGCTGAGGCACCGGCCCCCTTCCCCTCTCCCTGATGCTGCGGAACAGACCCTGGGTCGCTGCGGGGGAGGGGGTGGCACTATCCCAGAGCCCAGGCAGCTAAACCCAGCCATGGACTTACAGCTAAAACACAGCTAAAATCTATCCAGCGGGTCCCTCTCCTGTCCATGTGGAGGCAGCGGTAGCCAGCAGAGCCTTTTGTCTGCAGTCAGCACACTTTACGCTGAACTGAAAAAAAGCCACCATGCAGCCAGCAGCACAAAAGAGAGCGAGGCTTTCTTCACCATAAAACCTGAACAAGAACATTCTTCCACATAGAGGTTTCAGAGTCAGAGAGAGAGTGAGCCATGTGAGATGGAGCTAGAAATGGCAATGGAGAAAAGGGGCGGTGCCGCATTTTTCGCGTGTAGTTTAAAAATGCTTTTGGCATTCGGTGGGTAAGAAACTGTAATATCTCAAACTGTTTGTCTCTTTAATCCATTTGAAGTATATTAGGGAATGGAGGACTCGTGTGGCCCATGAAAATTGTGAAGAGTGACTAGGCCAGGCTATACAGAAGCAGTGAAAGGTATTTTAGAGACTTGTAGTGAAGAAAGCCTTTGTGTTCAGGCCAAAATAACTCATCCTTAAAAAGATTAATAAATCCATGTGATGGCCCACATTTGGCAGTGTGAAAGAACTGTGATATTTTTCATGAGAGAGATGTTTTATACCACAGCAGATTGTTCTCTTTCTGGGCGGGTCTGTTGGTGGCAGTTTAAGGAACCACGCAAAACAAAAAGAAACCTTTTTTTTCTTAAGCATAAGAAAGAGACTTTTCAAGCACTGTAACACTGACTAAAATCCCATGTGGTATTATATTTTGTGCTAGCTGAGAAAAAGAGAAGAGTGATGGAAACAGGGGGTGAGGGGGGTTGTTTTAATTTCTTGTTATGTCTTTTCACTTTTAATTCTGTTAGTAATAAAACTCTTTCCTTGTACTGCAACTGTTTAAGTTGAACCTGTTTTGCCTCGCAGCTCTCTAGTTTTCCTCAATATTTTCTTATTTTTCCCCTTATGAAAATAACTGATTTCATGTGCTTGGCACCTAGCTGTGTCAAGCCATGACAGTGACACAGCTGTGAATTCTTTTATTTTTATCTAGTTGACTTATTTCCACACGTGTCATGTGTTGATGGGAGGTGAATGCTCAGTAAATTAAAGTAGAAAAGGATTGTGAGTGGGTCCATTGCTCATGGGCTTATATTCACCACCTGATCTAAGAGATGTCAAGAGATCCAGAAGCTTCAGCCCTGAGATACTTACTCTCTAGAACTATTTATATAGGCCCTAAATTCTAACTGGTTGGAAATTATATTTTTTTCTCAGATTTTCTAGGAACCCTAAATTATAAATGCTACTTTGTGATCTCTCTGGAAGATCTCTGTGGAATATTCTCAGACTGATGTATTGCAGGGAATTTAATGTCTGAACTTGAGACTGGCAGTTATCCAGAAAGGATTGTAATGACCTTCACACACTTATGAGCTTTATCCAGAAACTTATGTTGTCAAAATATTTATGTCAGCATGAGCAAATACGTGTTCATTATTGTTGTACACTTTTATCTAAAAATGTTCCTTTTACAGTAAAAAATCATGAAAGGGTACTTAGGAAAGTCCAGTAAAAATCCCATTCAGAGGCATTCATATACTACAAATGATAATGTTTCATCAATGGTGATTGCTTCATACAAAAAACTATATTAAACATAATGGTCTGAATCCTCAGACCATAACATGTCTGAGCTCCAGTCAAGTTAATGCCTACAGAGAGCTTTATATGAGATGATGATCCATCCCTTTTTACGCAGTTCAACAAAATGACTCCATTTTGGTACTTAAATTTCCCTTCAGTGAAAGAGCATAATGGGGCCCCATTTACCACAAAGCATTGCTTTTCAAGTCAAATGTTATGATTTCACGGAAAATTAAAATACTAAAATAAGATAATTGATTTTCTGGAATCAAGACTTCTCTTTTGTTTCCTTTTCCCTTTTAGAAAACTCCTTATATGTGGCTCTTTTGGCTTAGGATAAACAGTCATAGGGCAAATGAAGGGAAGCCTCAAAAGACAAGGCTTCATTGCTTTGTTCTGAGATATGGATTGAATGTCAAAGTAAGACTCTCAGTTTGTAAGGGAGTGAATTACAATCTCAGGAAAATAGATTAAATTTCTCTCTGTCCAGACATACAAAATTAAACTGAATTTAGCATTTGAAATTGTACAACAGCTGTTTATTAGCAGGAAAGCTGAATAAAAGATGCAGATTTATTTTACCTTATCTTTGATTCTCATGTTTTATAGTAATTTTGTTGCAATAGTGCACATTATTTTAATACTGTTGGAAATTCTGGCCCACTGAATTAGCTGCTAATACATTTACAATAAATGAAGAAGTGGCAAGAGTCTTCTTTGCCTTCCTGAACATAAACTACCTATCTCTTGTTTTAAGTTTTTTAATGCCCAAATCATTGGTATGCTGAGCTGTAGCCATAAAGTTCTGCTCTTTATTGCTTGATTAAAATTGAATTTTGCTTAGCAGCTGTGTTCTGTAGCACCTTTGCTGCTTCGTTGTTTTAAAGCACAGGGCATGCTTTCTTGTTTTAAAGCATGAAGAAACATGTGTAGAATCCTTTTTCTATTAAATTTCTTCACTTAATGGGTTTGGATTTTATTGTTTCTGGTTTGTTCATTTTGACCTTTCCTAAATTTAACTTCTTTTAGAATTGAACTTTTAAAGAGCTGAAGGTTTCCTGTGCTAGATAATTGTATTGAAAATTGATCACAAGCTTTGCGGTAGAAGAACTGCAACTTATTGGAGTAAGAAACCAGCAATGATGGGTTGACTTCTGGGTCCATCTGTTGCTCTGTCTTCTTTCAAAGAGCAATGTATGCCTGTTTTTTGAGCAAACAGGAACTTGACCATTGTTCTGGGGTCCTGCCCTGGGTGAGGTGTTGCTGAGCTTCTCCTCTCTTCACTTGTGTCCTCACTCTGAGCTCAAAAGATTTTTGTTATTACCCAGAGTATGTCTCCTCTTTATCTTAACCAATTAAAACTAATTTCTTTGAAATTTGGGTTACTGCAGGTGTTTGGAAGAAATGTATGGCAAAGACATTTTTTTTTCCTTGGTACATTTTTAATTACTATTTTTAGGAGAAGGACGGAATTGTATTTTGCAAGAAGATATGATCTATTCCTGTAAGAACTTCCATTTGGATTTTGAGATAATGCAATAGTGGTAGTATCTAAAAATTGAACAGAAGAAGAGGCAGAAGTGAGGGTGAGAGGGATAGTAATTTATTAGTCCATTTCAGCCTATTTGCAACACATCTTAGGATATTGAAAAGGAATTTTGAATGAGCCAAAAGAAGGGGTTGTTACTGCACCTTGCAACACTTCGAACTAGGTTAGGAATTTCCACAACCACTGGCTGCTGGACAGGTTAAAACACACAGAAAAATTGTCATTGTATTAAAATATTGAAACAAAGTGATTTAGTGGATGTCATTGGTAAAAAATGCTTTAAAACGTATACTTATCAAATAACTGCTCCCCACAAGAATTGTAAAAAGCACAGGATAACTTTTACCCTCCTAAGATTCAGAGCACAATGTAAGTACTTTGTTAAATATGTTAAGTGGTTTGTTTAACTAGAAAAGCTATTGTGGGAACTGTGTAATTCAGACTCACAGGGAGTGTTCCTTTGATAAGGGCACTGGATAGCAGAGCTCATGTTTGATTATCTGAGTGATGTATAGATGCATTTTGATGAACACAGATTGTGCCTCTCCATCTTCATACTGTTTCTGAGTATTCAGTAGTTGTAAATGCTTCTGAGATTTTTTTTTTGTAGTACACACTTTACAGGAGACATAAAACCTGTGTGATAACATAAAAACTCAGGTTTCTTTGCAAGTGCCTCATCCTTGTCTTTGGGACTGCTAAATATTGCTAACTTGCTTTTGCTAAATCATACTTGATGAAATAGCAGAGAATGAAAAAGAGAACAAAAACAGGGAAGAAGGAATCAAACAAATTCTTCAACCAAAATTATTTTGGACATTCTCTGTTTAACTAAAATTCTGTTGAAAATACTGTCTTGCTAGACAGGACAATCTGTATTATGTTAATTCTTTATACAGTTCTTACTTATGTGAATTTCACATAAATATGAAGGAAAATACCTAAAAGCCTAAAATCAGAGTAAATGTTCTTTGAGACAAGTATGCAGCTATTCAGCTTGGGCTATAGGGGGCCTTTCTCCGCCTCATAAAAAATTTATTTTTATTTAGACACTAAGAGCAGAGCAGATGCTTCGACTTCTTCAGGAAAACAAGTGAAATTACCTGGACTTCATGAGAAAATGCAAGTACATGGAATAAGAAATACCATTGAAATTATTAAGGTTGATGAAATTACAAGAATCAGCATCTAATAGCAGAATAATTTAGATGAATTTAACAATTAGGAATCTCTCTGGTTCTCTGACTCTGGGACACATTAACTTTATAAATACATGAAGAATTCATGCATTGCAGAGCCATAAGAAAATGAAATATAAGTTTCTTTCAACAGTAGTCTGCCCTTAAAAAATGATTTTAAAAATAAGGAACATTTTTGATATATAGCATTATAGGTGGTACATTAGAATAACACCAATGCACTGTACATTAAATAACTTATTACTCAGGAAATGCTGGAATCAAAGTAGAGGTTGTCTTCATTTTTCTCCATTTTGCTTTCTAATCCCATTCTAATTTTGTCATTTTCCCTGTTGTCTGTAGCACAGGGTTTATGCAGAATTCACGATGCTGCCCTAATGAGCATGGCTTTGTAACATTTGGCTCAACAACCTCTACCTCCACAGAGGCCAAACTGATTTTCCTCATGGATTTTTCTTTGGGACTTACCATATTCACAGATGAATGGTTCATAAGCAGTAATGTCAGTGTTCTGACACCACTATGATAAAAGGCTTTTTTAATCTTTTCTAAACAGATGGGGACTGATAGGCAGAGATTTTATTGTCTAAAGAACTATTGCTTTTATGCTGCGTAACTTGGAGCATTTGAGATTTTTCCTGTCTGTCTAGAACGCTGGATAGGATTCACATATTTCTGTATGGTTCACATTGACTTAATGTGCAGCCATCAGTTTACAGCAACTCTGAAACTTATGTTGCAGATGTCTTAAGTCAAACACTCAGCAGATAAGGAACGTATAATCAGATTGAGCTTAACCAGCAGTGCTCAGTATGTGTTTGCTGCTTCCTCCCATGAATGTACTTGGACACCTTGTTTCATTCCATGTTTCATCCCTAGACCTGGTCCCTTCTGTATGTTCAGGTTATTTTCATGGTACTCAGTGAAAAAATTTCCCCAAATATACAGTTTTAATGTATAAAAGAGGCTGAATTAAGTTTACAAATAGAGTCATGATTCTGGCTTCTCTAACATGTGAATAATTTTATTTTACCTGTTTTAGAATATTCTTTAAATACAAATCCTGTGCATGCATGCATGCATATGTGGAATTTCTTCAGTTTTGCCTTCTGCTTTTTGTTATTTTATTTTGTTTTGTTTTGTTTTGTTTTCTTTTAAAAATAAACTTAATTATGGTAACATTCATGTGAATCATCAGCACTGTTGAATTTTTTGATTCCCCATATAAAGTTCTGTCACCTGAGATAACACAGTAGCTGATAAAGTTGGTTGTAATCCTCTGGTCCTTCATGAGAGGATGAAACTTTTGGAAAATAAAGTAAGAAAAGAAAAAAGTAAGATACTTCATTCTGGTCCTGATTGTGGCAAGTGCATTCTTTTCAATAAGGAAATTACAATATATTTTCCTTGGTCTTATTCGCTAAATGACTTAAATTTTTCACAAAATACAGTAAGAACTAATATCTAGAGCACCACTTCTCTAGGCGAAAAACTGGGGCTATCCTGTAATCATATCATCAATAGTGTCACCAGCAGGACCAGGGCAGTGTTTGTCCCCCTCTACTGGGTAGTGGTGAGGCCACACTTCAATTACTCTAATTACTGTACTCCAGTTACTCTACTCCAAGTCCTGTGTTCAGCTTTGGGCCCTCAGTGCAAGAAAGACATTGATGCGCTGAGCATGTCCAGAGAAGGGAATGGAGCTGGGGAAGGGTCTGGACCACAAGTCTGATGGGGAGCAGCTGAGGGAGCTGGAGGTGTTTATCCTGGAGAAAAGGAGGCTCAGGAGGGATCACGTCACTCTACAATTTCCTGAAAGGAGGGTGGAGCCAGGTGGGGTCAGGGCCTTTTCCCAGGTAACAAGTGACAGGACAAGAGGAAATGACCTCAGGTTGTGCCAGGGGTGGTTTACATAGGATATCAGGAAGCATTTCTCCACCAAAAGGTTTTTCAAGCACTGGAACAGGCTGCATAGGGAAATGATGTAATTGCCATTCCTAGAAATGTTCAAAAAATGTGTGTATATGGCACTTAGGGACACGGTTTACTGGTGAACATGGCAATGCTGGGTTAATGGTTGGACTAGATGATCTTGGAGGTCTTTTCCAACCTGAATGATTCTATGGTTCTGTGATTCTAATAGAGATGAGTCATATAGAAAGTCTTGACATTTTAATGAAGTTGTGAATGATGGAAAGATGGACCTAGTATTGAAAAATATTGGTCTGCTTTAATAATGAGAATTATTTTTACTTCCATTGGATGGCTGTAGTAATTTTTAATTAGATAAAATAGACTGTCAAGCTTATATACAACTATGTGGGTCTCTTCCATTAACAAATGCTATCAATACAGAAAATAATTGAGCCAGCTCATTCTTTCTACCACAAGATTAACTCAGCTATTCTCTATGATAAGCTAAGATGGCTCTGGGTCATGAGATTTGAATTCTCCTAGAGCATCTGTATGGAGAATAACAGTAATGCAGCATTCAGTAATTGTCCCAAGATTTTTAACAATGAAAGCAAACTTTAGACAGTAGCATGTAAAACTTTAATGGGAAGTTTATTCTAGGAGAAAACTGAGAAATATTCAAACCATATTGTTTTCTTTTGGCCAGCAAACTTGATTTTGCTGTCAGTGTCTTAAAAATGGATGATTCTTCCTAAACTTCTTCAAAAATTTTATATGGAAAATGGCAAAGCTTAAGAAGGTATGTTAACAGCAGATTGCTCTGAAGTGAATACACACAACAATTTGTTTAAAGAAGTGTCAGTCTAGGCAGCTGAGTTTTAGAAAAAGACATAAATTTACTAATAAAATTTCCAGGTGAAAACGTTTTCAAAACCAGTAAAACAATAACAAAAGCCACATCTTGTTTTCATAGTAACAGTAGGATCCAGAATATTATATTCTTCAATTGCTTATCTTTCCCAAATTTCAAACTGATAGTATATTGCTGATGAGAGGCGATAATTTGATATCTTAAAAATATATTTATTGGCTGTAGCAGGTCAGTTGTGGCATAGAAATTTTGTCTATATAGCAATAATAATGCACTCTCATCTGCTTTTCAACAGGGGCATGCACTGGACATTCTATCAACACTGGCATTTTAAAAGCTTATAATATTGCTTCACTAAACTTGCCCCATTCAAGTCACCAAATAAGAAGCTACAAAAATATAATAATAATAATAAAAAAAATTATTCACCTTACTGTCATCAGAGGAAGTCAATTAACAGTTGGACCAAAGGAGTTTTGTATTGAAGTAATTAAATTTGAGGTTGTGTGACATGGCTGTCATTTCAGCAAGATCCTCCTACACTTCCCTGTGACTGATTTATTCAGACAGTAGAAGCTGAATGAGCGTAGGCTTTCTGTTATATTAAATTATTTTCTCTCTGAACAAGTCTCAGATGATTTTACAGTGCTTTCTCTGCAAAAGATCATATTTTCAATATTTCCATTAGAAATTTCAATTGAAATTACTTTAAACACATAAAAATACTGAGTGGCACAAGTTTTTCTAGTATTCTTTACTCTCTTCTGAAAAGTTTAGTAGCTAAAGCATCAGCTCTTGAGGAAAGCAAACAATTAAAAAAAAAAAAAGAGAAATTATTTTACTAGGTTTCTGTTCCATCAGACTT
The DNA here is from genome assembly GCA_020086605.1 of Lanius collurio. Lineage (NCBI taxonomy): Eukaryota > Metazoa > Chordata > Aves > Passeriformes > Laniidae > Lanius > Lanius collurio. The sequence continues at coordinate 1,080,357 of JACBWW010000052.1, forward strand.
TTATTGCAAACAATACTGTTTTTTTGAACCTTGCAGGAGAGTGTTATGGAGAGGGGAAAAGAAAAGATTGTGGTGCTTATCACAGCTTCTCCAAACCAATCTCTAACACATTAAAAGAAGTAGAATATTAACACCTTAAAAAATATTACACAATTACATTGTTCATTGAACATCCTACTAGTGACCCTTTGATAAATATATTGGGCATTTTTAGGTGATGATGACTAGGCTCCATGCTCTTTCCTGTGAAAGGCAAGTTGAGCTCTCAGGTGCCTCAGTTCCCAGCCATTTCTTTTCTGTAAGCAAGATGAAATTTCCAATGAAACAGTCATTGATCTTTCTCATCCACTTACATATCTCTGGGAAATCAAAACTGCCAACTCCAGCTGTTCATGGATGCACAATGCAGTCAAAGCCCCAAGAAGTTTCTCCCTGAGTGCACAGCATATGCCTACAAATTCTTGTTGTTTGAAACAAGGGGCAATAGCACAGAACTGCTGGAAGGACAAATTTGTAGCAAAGATAACAGTGGCTTCAAGAAATGAACATCCATTTGAAAACAAGAAGAAAAAGGTATAGGAGTTTTTGACCATTTTAAGCCAGTTTCTCCTTTCAGGTTCATTAGTATGAAACCATAGTGACTTCACTGGAATTAGTAAAAAAGTACATTTCTCTCCAAAGATAATGAACATAGAAATCACAGATGATGGGTGTAGTAAATACCTCAAGATGTCATGATGACCATTACCCACACAAAATTGGGATCTGTTGCATCAAATCAGGGGCTTTTTTTTTTTTTTTTTTTTTTTTTTTTTTTAAGTTGCAAGGCTTGGAATTGAATATATTTCCTTGGCATTTATTTCCAGTTGTTCTGTGCCTTGTTGAGCCTAGTCTCGATTTCCCTGCCTCCATTTCAGCTGCCTATTCGCTGTTCTTCCCACAAATGACAAGAAAAAGGGTTTTTTCCTCTTCTTCTTTATAACTAAACAATCAACATTTGCAGATCAGTGTCTCTTGCCTCAATATTTTTGATGCGCTGTCATCAGTCAGATTTTCCAGACCTCTGCTGTTTCTCAGTACTCATCTTTGGGCTCTCAACTGTTGATTCATATCTTCCTAAAAAGCAACATCTAAACCCAGACTTCTTCAAGAAATAGCAGATAAAAAGAAGTTTACCAAAGCAGGGAAAGCTCAGGAGGAGCTGAGGGAGATGCCAGAACCCTGAAGCTCCTGAGACAGTGTCTGACAAGACCTGGATGGTCACAGAAATGTAGTGGAATGACTTGCACAACTGGAATGCTGCACTGGATGGTTTTAAAACCTTCAGAAGGGATAAAGGTATTTGCCAACCGAAATCAATCTGTGATTCTGTAGTTCTACGATTCTATCTATCCTTCAAAGTATCCTGAATTGCATTCCCCACTTTTCAGGCTGGAGCTCCAACTGAAACAATTTATTATCCTGAGCTCCACTATAGATGCATTACTATATCTTGGAGTAGTTTGTAAATTTAGTAAGCTTATTGTCTACTTTTCATTCAGAAATGAAAATCTGAATCTTACCAGAAAATGAATAGATCATTGTGAAATCCTATTCTTCTCCTTAACCCTCTATTTTAAAATGAAAATAAGCATATTTCTAAATAGTTCCAATAAGCAATTTACAATTATTTGATCAAAGTAGTATTTGATAGAAAATTTGTTTTTTCCATATTATGTAGCTGCCTACAAATATTTTTGTACTGAGTCAAATTTCTCTTGCCAGGTAGATCATCAGGTGTCTCGGCCCATAGAAGCGTGGTTGGAACCAGGTGATCTTAAAGGTCCCTTCCAACCCAAACCATTCTATGATTCTCTAAGTAAGCTTACTGGTGTGAATCATAAAGCCCAGCGAGGTCCCTAATGACAAATACATTTTCATATTTTACACATGTTTTGTATGTTTAAAATAACACTTTGCCTTCATGTATTACTTTCACTACTGCTTCAGCCACCTCATAAAACAATATAATCATGTCTCTGTAGATGAGAAAGCTGAAGGACCCAAGAGATTTGTCTCAGTTCATAGTGAAACAAGGATATTGCCTCTGTTTCCTGAAATGAAGTTTAACCAGTATCTGTGCGTAATGAACATAGTAAGAATTTCTGAGTATGCTTTTCCACAATACTGTAATTTCTATTGACAAAAAAGATTAATAGTTTAATTAACTTACCATTCAGAATTTTCTTATACTTTCTTTAGAATTAAAAAAAAAAAAAAAAAAAGCAAAACAAAACACTTCCCAGAGACTCCTTCTACTCTTTTTTCCCTTTTGTTTTTTTTGAATAAAATATTGTTAGCAAGCAGTTTTAAGTGGCCTCAGGAGCCCCAAATATCTTGGCTAGTTTTTGGTGCTTCTCTGATTCGTATAATATGGACATACACTTTTATATTTTACATGTTCATCTCTAACTATACCATATGATCATTAAAGCAAGCCATATACGATCAGGACCCTGTTATCTCCATCTTCTCTTTTTGCTTTAGCTGTAGATATTGATCTATGCTCTACTTTTGTACGTTCTATATGAATATTTTGATGAGCCATGTAACTGTAGTTATGTCAGTATTGCACTTCCTTATGTGTTTATGCTCTGAAAAATTTGCATGTTAATATGCCAGTGAGGTTATTGGGACTGAAAAAATAAAGTGAAGAAAATACTCGGTAGCATGATATGTTGCACTGGCTGGACTGCATATAGTTTCTTTGGCACAGAGTAGCACTGGCCAAAACAAGGGAGTTTTCCTATTATCCTAAATAGAAAGCAAGTCAGAGTGGAGAGTATTTTTTTCCTCTCTCAGAAGGGGAAGCACAGCTTGCTTCTTACTTCCTTGTGTAACAGAACTGTTTCCCTGGAGGCCTGTGTTTACTGAAACATGATGCTAACATGGTACTTTTGTCCTCTGGGATTATGCATGAAACCAAAACACTACTCTTCAACTATGCCCTTGTGACCAGCACACTGACATTTTTGTCTTTGGTTTTGCTTATATCAATCACAGTTCTCTGGGTGCCATTACAGTCTTTTTTCCCCTTGAAAACTAGACTGGAGAATGTTTCTTTCACATGTGTTTTGCAGTTGGTAACTGTAAAGTGAGGAGAGGAGAGAACACAGCTTTTGTTCAAAATGAAACTATCAAGCTGAAATAACTGAATGGATGATCTCAGTTTCCAAACTAACAGATCTCTCTTGGCTTTATTTGTGCTGAAGACTTTCTAGTTACTGAGATAACACATTGTAGACACATCAATGGTTTGGCTGAAGGAGAAAGAAATTATATGATATGACTTACAAGTTGGGCATGTTTAATAGAACAAATGAATTGGTCTTTCTGCTGAAATTGCATGGATGAGATATAAACTCTGTATCCTGCTCTACTTCTCAGATTAAAGACAAATTTCATGAATTGTTTGTGCTGGAACTGAGGAAATTCTTACATCACCTAAATTAAAAAGCATTTAGAAATTAATTTCTGATTATTACATAAATATTAACAAGATTTAATTTATCTTTTCTTCTGCCAACCAGAAGCAGGAGAGGGGAAAAAAAGCTGCTTGTAAAGTTGAATGTCCTTTGGTAGCCCTAGATAAAGAGATCTGACCCCACAACTGCAAAAATCTGAAGGACTAAAATTTACTACTGTGTTACATATAAACCGGGAGCTTTAAAGTAGCAATTTTAATGCTGGAAATTACACCTCAGAAGCTTATGGTGTAGCCCTCCTAATCTCTACCTGCACTCCAAGGCATTTAATTTAGGTCAGTTTTGTCTCAGTTTGTTTACAGAAGCAGAAAGAGAAGAGGAATGCTCTCACTGAAAAGACAGAAGAGGACCTGTCAGATTCTGGAAGACACTTTGAAAACTTAATTGATTTACTTTAAAATAATACCACTGGGGTTTTTACTCTGTCCCTTATATGCTCATAAATTCTCTACTCCCTATACAGAGCAAATGAATTCAGAACAGGATTCATTTTCTTTATTTAGCTACTGTAGTAAGTTCCAAGAGATTTTGGCACCACCTACCACTCTCTTTGAAGGCAGTTAAGAAAGCAGGTGCTTACCATTTCTCAAATCTTGGTGCTTTAGAATACAAAGCCCAAATTGACTAGTATTAATACAGGACAAAAAAAAAGGACATACTGTGGTTTTCTGTACTTCTTGCATCCTTTGTTGCTGACAATACTTCTGGTGTCCTGTACATGGAGGGAGGATTTGACTTTGTATATGAAAAGACTTTAAAGTACACTAACTGTTTTTTTTCCTGTTCAAATTGCATATTAGTTTTCTTTGGAGTGTTTCTCCTTGCTTATTTTTGCTGGTCCCTGGAGCTGGAATGTTTGGATTGCTAGCCAGACCTCTGGGCAAAGCTCACTGCTTTCCAAACAGGAATCTGCCTCAGCACACCCCAACTTTTTCCCAGTTCCTGCTTTCACATGAATAATAACTACTAGGCATTTGTGACTCCTTTCTGTTCCTCTGAAGCCTACTCAGTGCCAAGGTCCTTGATGTGCTGTTGCTGGAATAAGCCTGAGCTGCAGTGTATTGCAGTACTCTCCAGCTGGTGCCTGATAAGCCTGGCCCAACATCACTGTTGGCTGACTGTTGCCCAAGCTGTTTTCTGCCACCATGGAATATAAAACGTATCTGCTGTCCAGCATAAATGGCTATAAAGGAGTCGAAATCTTGTCAAGAATTTGGGCAGATATGGTATTTTATGCTTAGTGTAGTGTTTTAATGGAACCCATAACTTCTTTCAGGGTTCTTTTTATCTGCTGTCTTACTTGGTGGCTTATAGGTTTATATTATTCTGTAAACTGTAATTATCAAGCTTTCATCTGCATGTCCCTGAAACTTTTAAAGTCTCTTTCTGCCATCCGCAAAGTGAAGAAAGAGAACATATTTATTCAACCCCAAACAGTATTTCGCTTATTGGTGAGGAGTCTTTATGAGAAGGCTGAAATATTTTGTGAATAAAGGCCTGGTCTGAAACTCAGAAAAATACTTTGCATTACCCAGGTCAGTCAAAGACTTGCTTTGTGATCCAGGGCTTCACATTTACTCTTTGGTGACTCTGAAGAATTGAAACAGTGTTTCCTTTCCTCAAGTTGGTGTTAAGAGGATATTTATGTGGATTGAGAAAGCATGACAAAAGGGAAGAGATGGAAGAAGAGAAAGGAAGAAAGGACATCTATTCATGGCTCCATAGGGTGCTGGTATAGTGTGTTTCCTTATAATGGAGAAGTAATTTTTAAACAAATCACTTTATTGTTCTTTGCAGTGGACAGTTGTATCTTTTATATGAAATAGAGGACAAAGATTTAATAAGACTCTTCCTTTCTTCCTAATAGTGGTTGAAGTATATTCAGAATTACTTTTTTTTTGCTGATTAAATATTTAATCCCACACCTATTCAAGTAATTAAAAAGATGCTTGCAAGTGAGACTAACAGTTTTTAAAAACATCAGCTATATATATCAATATGCATATCACTAGTCTTGATTAGGTTTCTTTTTTCTATAAGTGAGGTAATCATTGGTTTATTACTTATACCATACAAAAGTTGAGTTTGATTATCAGAGTGTTTATTCTTCTACAGCAAATAACCTTCAAGTGTTTTTATACATCTGAGGAGGAGCTCCAAATTAGAATGATTAATGACAAATCCCCATGTATGCTTCTAGCCTGCAGATTTCGGATTTGTAGTCTCAGGGATATGGGGTATCTTCTTGCATAACACGTGCTGGAGCATTCCCAGGATTTCATCCAGGAACATGTCCTGGTACCAACTGGTCCTGGTACGAGCAGGTTCAGTGGTGATCAAAAGGTCAAGATTTAGCTCTGCAAATGTCCTCCAAATTTTGTAAATCTTATTCCATTGAGAAATGTTGTTGAGTAAAATAAATCTAGCCATAAATATTTGTACCAGTTTAGCCAAGTTTATAAATATATACTCTGAGAAAAGGCAGATTATAAACCACCCCTGCCCCCATCAAGTTCAGGAAAAAAGTGATTCTCCTAGAAGGAAAGTGAAGAAGATAAAACTTTTATTTAACAAACACACAAGAAAATGATAATAATGCTAGATAATTAAACCTCTCTCTGTAGAGAGGAAAATCTGGGAAAATGTTATAGTCCTCCCTTTGTCTCCCTCCTCCTCGAAGCTGGAACAGAACGGGCCCCCTCTTCTTCAGGGGCCAGGCCTCGGTGGAGAGCAGCCGCAATGGGTTCTGATGCTGAAGGCAACCCAGCAGAGGGAAAAGGAAAATCCAAAGTCCCAAGAAAACAAAATCCAACTCTCCATCTCTCTCTCCAGAGGGAAAAAAAAGGGGAAAAAACTGCCTGAACAAGCAAACAGAGTGCTTCCATGCTCCTCTCCCCACCACCACAGAAAAGCAATTTTGAGAGAGTGGGAGCCTGTGTTATCTCTGTCTGTCCTTGAAAACAGAAAACTGTTTTTGAAAGTCTTGCTCAGTTTCAGTTTGGTTTTTTTCCTCTCTCTCAGCCTCAGTTAAAAAGCATAGAAAGGCATAAAACTAATTTCTGGGCATAGAGCCGTGATAGGAAATACAACATCAAGTCACCCTAGGACAATATTCTAAAAACTTTTATCTGTTCTGAGTGTGGCAGGACATCCCCCTACCACAGAAGGGTTTATCTGCTCTGTCCATCAGCTGGTGGATTGCTCCATACATTCTCCCCCCACATGAATTGATGACCCAAGCCAGCTTATTTGACTAGTAAGCTGCCACTGGCTAGTTAGTTATTTTTCTCTCTCATGCCAGAGGTAGAATTCCCAATAAACAACTGGTTGTGAGAACAGATGTGGGGTGATAAACTGGATTTCCTGACTGAGAGACATTACTTTACAAACTATAAGAACTACACAAACTTTCATGGAGGCAGAGGCCTCCTAGACACACCCTGGAAATGTGTAGGACTTCTCCCGGGGAGTTTGGATACTTTCCCTGGGAACTGCGTGAACCTGCATCCCTGGACCAAAACTCAGAGTGAGTTGTGGAAGCCCTACCCCTGCTCCTGTGTCTTGTGGCAAAAGCACTGTGAGTGGACTGAGGTTTGGCTGCAGGGACCAGGCACCGCGCCTGCACCATGGAGGATGGGCTGCCGCATTCAAACACCAGAGAAACTTGAAAAACTGCTCTGTTCCTCCCACCCTGTTTCAGCAGCAACAAAGGTAGCACAGTGTGGTGGTGACCTATCCTATGCCTTTTAAAGTAACCTTGGCTTTTTCTAACTTTTCTCTGCTTTTTCTTTCTCTTTGCCTCTCTTGCCATTAAATAAAAATACATCAATTTTTTGGCATTAACATTTAATCTCGTATGGTTTTAATCTCGTTTTTGGGAATATTTGGAACCTTCAAAGTTCTTTCCATTTTATACAGAGAGACTTAGCTTTCTTTGCTCTTCTGAGTTTAAACTAGATCGCAACACCTGTTAGGTTACATCTGCCCATTTATTTTTGTTTATTGCCTTTAAATTACAAGATTTTAAATTTAAAATTTTATCCAACATATATATTTATACTGTATGCACTATTTTCATGGATTAAAAGCACAGGGTGCAGCCACCTGCTCATTTATACCTGGGAATGAGCAAGTGCTGCACTGGAGTTATGGTCACTAATGCTTTCCCTGTTCAGGGGACATTCTCAGGGTCAGAGAGTGACAGGATCTAGGAAGCAGTTTAGGAAGGTATTCCACAAAAGTAACATGTCCATTTTACTAACTGACATGCCAAATTGCTTCTGGTTTACAAGCTTTTGGGAATTGACTCTTTCCTGTCCACTTTTTCTGGAATGCTTGCATAACAAATAACAGTCCCTTGATGGTAGTTTTGCTTTACTGAACAACTCTCTGTATCTCCTTAGATATAACCTTGGACTTGAGGGCTGAGGTCTTGGAGCTGAGTGCTAACTCACAATTTTCCTTTCTGTGAAATGAATAGTGCTTCCCTTGGCACACTTGATGTATGATGATAGGCAGACCAAAATTCTAGGGACAGTTCTGTTCAATGTATTTATCAGTTATGTCAATGCCGGAGTTGAATTCACCATTAGCAGGTTTGCTCTTGGTACCAACTTGGGAGGTGCTCTTGGGTCTCCTGGGAGACCAGAGGCCTTGCAGAGGGATCTAGATAGATTTGAGCATTCAGCAAACATTAATGGGATGAAGTTTAACAAGACAAAATGCCAAATTCTGGATCTGGAAAGTAGATGCAGATCATCATAGAGTATGTCATAGAGTACTGCCAGGGGCAATTACAAACTGTGGGAGGAGTGGCTGGAGGGGAGCCCTGCAGAAAGGGATCTGGGAGTGCTGGTTGGCAGCAGGCTCAGTCTGAGCCAGCCACGTGTGCCCAGGCAGCCCAGAGGGCAAACACCATTCTGGGGGCATCAAACACAGCATCACTAGCTGTCAAAGGATGTAATTATCCTGCTGTATTAAGCCTTGGTGTGGCTTTACCTTGAGTACATGTGCAGTTCTGGGCCCTGCAATTCAAGAGAGATGTGGAGTTCCTTAAATGCATCCAGTGGAGGCCAACAAAGCTGGTGAAAGACCTGGAAGGAACTGCATCCCATGGAGAATATCTGAGGACTCTGGGCATGTCCAGTTTGGAGAGAAAGAGGCTGAGGGGAGACCTCATTGCTCTCTACAGCTTCCTGAGGAGGCAAGTGATGATGGGTCAAAGATGCTCCAGGGAGAGTTCAGACTGGACATCAGGAAGAATTTCTTTACTGAGAGAGTGGTCAAATATTGCAGCAGATTTCCTGGAGAGGTGGTCAATATCCCAAGCCTGTCAGTGTTTAAAATAGGCATTTATACAATACCTTTAATAACATGGTATAACTTTAGGTGAGCCCTGAGGTGATCAGGCAGTTGGGCTGGGTGACTGCTGTAGGGTTCTTGCAAGTGAAATTATTCTATTCTATTCTATTCTATTCTATTCTATTCTATTCTATTCTATTCTAGTCCATTCTAGTCCATTCTATTCTATTCATAGAATTCATAGGTTAATGACCATACCAACGGTCAGTTCTGACAGTCTGTATTTGCTAGGAAGAAATGACATTTCAATTATATGGATGTGAGCTGTGCTATGCCTTGTGGAGCCTTATGGCTCCAGATGCAGGGAAATGTCTCTCAGCCATACTAAAAAGGATTATAGATATAGCCTTGAGGTTGAAATAAAGGAAAGAAAATAAAAGAAAATTCATGGCTCTGCATGTCATCCAGGCTAGCAGCTAATAAATTGAAAGCAGGCAAAATTAAATTATAAGGATCCAGAGAGAAAATAATAGATATGAAGAGCACATAAAGATCTCCAACTAGAAAGAACAGTAAACATGAAGTATAGATTGAAATAATATTAAATTGACCTGCCATGTAACAAGTGTAAAAAAGCATTGCAGCAGTTGTTGGTCCCATGTGTTTGGTACACAACCAAACTTCAAGTGAGTATTGGTTTACTCTCTAAGTATTAATCAATTAACTAGGGATAGCAGATAAGATTCAGTAATACACAAAGTTGGAAAACAAAGTTTTTTCTCCTGAACATTTAGTAAAGGGTAAACTATATGCCCTCATAAAAATAGGGTGAAAAGTGAAAAATGGTAAAAAAAATCATAGACACAGAATTTTTGGTGGGGAGCAGATAAAATTAGTTACTTAGATAATCACAAACCTACTTTTTTATGTCAACATTGTCTTTCTTTAATAATTTTTACTAAACTTCAAAATGAAGTGTTTCCCCATAAGAATTTGATTTACATGTTGAATTTCAGCTGAAACTTTTCTTCCAATAAATTTGCACTCAATAAATCAAAATATCTCTCATAATGTTATATAAAAATATTCATTTTAATAATGTAATTTTTTAAAGAGAAATTGTTTGGCCTAAAACTTCCTGGCCAATTCAGATAAAGCTCCTTGATTCAGTGTTACCGAACACACAGTTTTAGCCAGATTTAAGACCAAATTAAGTCACTTAACAAGAGGCTTGATCAGAATACCAGTTTCTTAATGTTGGCTAGACTTACACTTTCTAAAAGGTCACACTTTTCCCATGATATCTAAATGAGATCTGCTTTAAATCTTAGTCAGATGTCTTGGTTTGAAAAGACAGATGTCTGCTAAGGAAGGCAGGAGCCTCCCTTGAAATGAAGGGTGCAACCCCCTTCTCTCTGAATTATTATAATTTTGAAATTAAGGGGCTTTCAGGCAAAGATATAAAGAATAGGAATAACAGTTCTTTACTAAAATACAGATATATAAACAGGCAAACAAACAACAATAACTACAGTGGTGACAGCAAACAGAACCACAAACCCAGTGCCAGCCTCTCGGCTGTCAGGCCCTTTCCCCTCTGGTGCAGTTCCAGTCACAGCCGGCAGGGGCGCTGGCGGCTCCCGGTGAGCAGGGCAGGTGCGATGGTTCTCCCGCGGCTGCAGGGGGCGCTCCGGAGCGAGCTCGGGGAGCACGCGGCACTGGCTGCCTGGGGTCAGGAAAAGGGATGGAAGAAAGGCTTCACAACCCTCCCTGGGCAGCTGATCCTGGGGTCTGGCCGAAACAGCAGTCTGGAACAGCAGTAGGAGCACAAACTCCGGGTGGCAGGTGAGTTTTATTGAGCTCCAGAGCTGTGGTAGGAACCCCTGGAGGTCTCAGCAGGCAGGACAGGCAGGGCTACAGAGTAGCAAAGGCTGGAGGCAGCAGAGTACTTACAGCCCAGCTCCCAGAGGGGCAGGGAAGGACAGGTTTGGGATCCCGGGGTTTCTCCATCCGGAAGGAAAAAAACAGGAAGCCTGCAGTGCTGACGAGAATGGCAGCCTCTCTCCCTGTCCCCACGCCTAGCCCAGAGTCCTGGGGCACACCCAGGTGAAGACAGTGGCCCAAAAAGGGCTCCTTCTCTCCATGGCCAGTTCTTTTGTTTCTCCCAGTACCCAGCAATTTATTGCCTCAGTAACATATATGGGAGAAAATTCCTCAAGGATTCTTCAAGAGAAAGGGAAATCCCAAAACTCCAACATCAGTCTCAGAGGTAATCTACTGCAATCTTGCAGACATTTTGAAATTTATAAGGATTCATTAATTTTTTTCTTTTTTGTTAGTCAAAACTACAGTAGAATCTAATCATATTTAGGAAGAACTGAGATTTTTGGTCATTGAAATGAAACAGAATTAGCCAGGTTGTTTCTTTGCATTGAGCTCTTGGCAGAAACAAATTGACTTTGAACATAAGTATATCTTTTTCCACTCTATTTATAAACCAACCCTATGGACCTTAAATGAGAATCTTGCCTTTATTCTCTCTTGTTTTGGCAACAGAAAACATACAAGCAAAAGGAGTAAGCCCAGCTGAAACTGTTTGATAGGGCACCTACTGCTACACAGCTTATCACAAGACCTTTAAAATTCAAGTAGTCATATTTATGCTAATATTTATACAAGTAATCCTGTATTGCATAACAGAGACAACAGAATACTTTTGCATGGTCCATATTTGAAATTTACTGTAGCTTGAACCCAGCACTCTGCCTCTAGTTTTATTAGTAAATTGGATTTAGGATTGTGTATATAACTGTCTAGGGCTATTTTAGAATTTGATATTTGAGATGGATTCACTCTTTACAATAAAATACCACTGAGAAATTGGAATGAAACTCTGCACATTTATGCATATCTATATACTTGGAGTAAACAGCACATTCTTGTGTCTCAAAACCCCTTGATAACCTTGTTTATTGCTCTGCTAGGTTATTTGATGAAAATAAACACTCTTGCAATTGCTCCTTGCTGAGACAGATAGTAGCTGTTACAACTGAAGCTATGGGCAGGAAGAATAGATGAAGCATTTGGTCCCTTATCTCTCATAAGTGTCTAGAAATCAAAGATTCTTACTATATTTAAAGGACCTCACGGATTGTCCCTGAGCATTTGGATCAAAATAAATATATGCATTCAAGGAGAATTTTTTCTATTAAAAGTTAGATCTCCATGTTAACAAACCTTTAACTGATGTACGTTGATGTAACCTCAAGTTTCCACATTTTTCTCTACCTCAGTCTGTCTGTGAAGTATTTGCACTGCAGATGTAGATCTTCTGAATATATTGTGCTATATGTGCACTGCTTCTTTGTTGAGGACTTTCAGAAGTGTGTGCAATTTTGGAACTTATTAACAGCAAGCAATAATGGAGAGTAAAGCAACATCTACACTTATGACCTGTTCTCTATATTTCCTACATGGTGATCTTGGGGAAATATAATAATTAAGGTCTGCTTTTAGTCTAGAAAAGGGGGGAATTTCTCTGGCTCTTCTGGAAGGACTCTGAAGGGTATTGCCAGCAGGTTAAGGGAGATGAACCTGCCCCTCTGCTCAGCGCTGGTAAGTACATCTGGAGTGCTGTGTCCAGTTTTGGGCTCCTGAGGGCAAGAGAGACATGGAGCTCCTGGAGCAGCTCCAATGGAGTTACAGAGACGATGATGGGTGTGGAGCATCTCTCTTGTAAGGAAAGGCTGAGGGAGCTGGGATTGTTCAGTCATACTGAGCGGGGACCTCATCAAGAAGAAAAAGGAAACAACCAGCCAAACAAATAAATATCAGTAAGTATATGCTAAAACATAGGTATACTTTCCCACTGAATTTGGCTGGAAAAAGCGATGTGCTTCCAATAATGGAAAAGATTAAAAGTCCCTTTTTAAAGCTTTCTATTTTTTCCCACTGAGCTTGTATGGAAAAAGTGATGTGCTTTCAATTACAGAAGATATTAAAAGTCCCTTTCTTTTGTAGCTTGCTCTTGTTTTGCTTTGCTTTCTGACTAGAATCTAGTTGGACTTCCTCAAAGCATACTCAAATTGTGAAGTTTATTTCAAATGTGTTTTCATAAGCTATGAAATAGTGTATCTACAATAATTATTTTTTATTACAGAGAGAGAAAGGTAATTTCTGAAAACAGCTTCTGTTCAATATTTAAACTACTGTGACTGTTGAACTACTCCATCTGCTGAACCTGTGGTATTTGAAATAGGAACCCAGAGCAGTGTTAACATACCTACCACCAAGAATTCCCTGTTCATTCCTAAGAAATTCAGCACAAGGTCTGAAATTAAGTTTCATTTGAAATGTTCTTTGTGCCTTTTTACCTCAGTAAAGGATGTACTGGTTCATAGACTCTATTTCTCTGTAAAATGTTGTTGTAAAATGCAATACCTATTATCCTCACTCAAGTGAAAAACCTGAAAGTGTTCTAAAATATATGTCTTGAGGCTTAGGATTTTTCCTTTTATTTCTTTCTCTTAGGGAATTTTCTCTCATCTTGTTGCTAAGAAACAATAACAACTGGTACTTGAGAGAGTCAAAAGAAGTAACCACAGAGAAGGGGGAGGAGTGCAGTTGGCTTTACTCTCATAGCTGAGGGACATTCTCCTGGGAAGGGCAGAGATATTGTGAGATTTGGGCTGGGGGAAGGGGTTGGGCACAGCTCCTCACTCTCTCTTGCTCTCTTTTCATTTGAAAGGGAAAGAGGCTGTGAGAAGAATTCACCACCACTGCGAGGTTCTGCCTCCTGCTGCTTTCTTCTACTATGAGTGGAGCTCTGCTCGCAAGAGTGGCCATTGCATTGGGACCTTATTAACATCCTACCTCGCCAAAGGACCCTTCACCATCTGCTCAGGTGCCTCAAGGGAAACTCTGGTATCCCTGAGCCCCTTCCCCCTCCAAGGCAGCCTTTCCCTGCCGTGTTCGGGAGCTGGGCTGCCACTGCCCATCTCCTGCCCTTTCTTTGCCGGGTTTTTTGCTACACTGTAGCCCTGCACCCCTGCCTGCCAGGATGCCCCACTGGTCCAGCTACAGCTGCTGAGTTTCTGATACATCTTGTCTACAACTCTGGGATTTTTGCTCATCCCTGCTGTTCCAGCCTGCTACTTCTGAGATCCCTGCTACAGCTGCTTTTGCTGTCCAGAGGGAGCACCAGGATCGGCTGTGCCAGGGATTTGTAAAGGGAGCCCCTCTTCTCTGTCTCCCGCCAGCTGAGGCGCCATTACCACATGGAGGGACAGCCGAGCTCGCACCACAGCGCCCCCTGCAGGCGCGGGGGAACCATCGCAGCCGCCCTGCCTGGCCCGGAGCCAACAGCGCCCCCTGCCGGCTGTGAGTGGGACTGAAGGGGAAAGTGCCGGCGGCTGAGAGAGGCTGTGGTTGGGTCTCTGGTTTTGTTTGCTGCTGCTGCCGGTGGTGCTGTTTGTTTGCCTTGTTATCCATATACATACTAGTAAAGAACTGTTGTTCCTTTTCCCATATCTTTGCCTGAAATCCCCTTAATATCAAAGTTATAATAATTTGGAGGGAAGGGGGTCATGTTCTCCATTCCAAGGGAGGTTCCTGCCCTCCTTGGCAGACAACTATCTTTCAAACCCACACAGATTTAAGAGTGGTATTTTTAGGAAGGTTTTTTAAATTCATCTAGTTATTATTGTCTGCTGTTACAAAGGGTTGAAATGCCTGCAAATAGTTGCAATATATAGATTTTTGGTTTTCATTAATATGCATTGAGTAGGTGTTGAAAATTTCATGTGTAAAGGTTTTCAAAGTGTTTAATTTGAGAACAACATTTTTTTAGATCCTACTAGGAAGTTTTCTATAAAGTGTAAGGGAGGAAAAAAAAATCCTATTTAAAAAGTATAACTAAGGGTATTGTGAACAATTACAAATAACCTTCAGAAGTGCTTATAACACTTTAGAATGAGGCAAAGCTTCCCCAGATAAAGATGAGAGATAGAAAGTTTGAAATGAGACTTCAATTTGTTCTCTAAGTGGCTGCACTTTAAATTCCTGATAAAACTGTAAGTTATGTTTGCTGAATTTTTACTCTCTAGTCTCTTCTTGCTGTTCAGTGAGGTAAATGTTCACTAAATATTTTATAAGAATAGCTCAAAACCTCCTCTACCCATTTTAATGTTGAAATTACAGCTAATCTACATATAGATTAAAATATAACAGACAATGATCCATCCAAAATGGTCAAATTTTGCTTTTATCTTGACTCATTCAAGTTTTGGATTCCTGCTTGTACTGCATCCCAAGGGTGTCATCCTCCATCTTAATTTCTGCCTTTTCAATACTAGAGTATAGAAAAATGTAAACATGGTATTTAGTTTTTGGCAACAGAAAAAAAATCACTGTTTGTATAATTAGTCATATGTAGAAAAGTAGTAGAAAATGATAGATGGTGGTACCACAAAAATAAGGCTGTTGGTTTGCTGGTTTTGTAGTCTGGGGTTGTCTTTGTCGAGTTGTTGTTGTTGGTGGTTGGTTGGGTTGTTTGTTTGTCTGTTTGTTTCCCCACAGAAATGACTGAAATATGGGATTGAGATAGCTAGGAAAACTTTCAACTGGATGGTTTATCTTCTGGTTGCAGTCTAACTATGACTATGAAATATAGTTAGAAATGACTGATTCATGAATCAGATGAGAGCATTTGTGCCATTCCCAGTCTCCTACAGATAGACAAACAAGCTAAAAATAAGCTATTCTCTACCTTTTCTGCAATGAGGAAGGCTTTGACTATGTGATCTGCTTCATCCCACAAGAAATGCACCACTCTCTTGGGACATGTTATGTTTTGCTCAGGTTTAACACAATTATTTTCATGGTCCTGAAGCTGTTAAGATTTGACACTCAATCATCCAACACGTGTCAGGAGTCAAAGTTGATATCTTGGAAGTGACTTAAAAGGCAAACTTACAGATAGTGCAAAATATCTAGGACTAGTCATCAACAGTACAATTTAAAAGTCTAGAGAGAACAGATTTCTCATTTATGAATTTTGCTTTTTAAGAAGAAAATCCTTAGGAACAATATGCCTATATATTTTAAAAAGATATATTTAAGTGAGCTGAAAGACCATTTCATATCTCTGGTGCACAAAAGAAAACTCTGGCATGGAAATAGCAGTCTGCATTCTTTATCCAGAGAAATAAAAAATATGGGAGGAAGGCAACGATCTTAGTGAAAAGAAACATTCAGAAAATATATTCAGCAGTGCTTGACTTCTTTTTGGTATGACATTGAAATGTGCTTGTCTGAAGTGCTATGGTGCCTCACAGACATTGCAAACACTTGCCACAGGGCTGTGCTCTCCTTTTGAAGTTGAATTTCTCTGTCATGAGGTAGGGACAGCGCACCCACAACACACAGGTGGTTATAGATGAAATGGGTTTTGTTATACGGTCATGGAAAGGAGCCTAAATATCATCCAGTTCCAACTCCCCTGCCATGGGCAGGGACACCTTCCACTTGATCAGGTTGCTTAATGCCCCATTCAGTTCAATGTCTCCCCAGCCTCAGAGTAAAGAATTTCTTTTTAATATCCAGTCTTAACCCACCCTCTCTGTTATTATCTCCTGTCCTATCATTACATGCTGTTGGAAAAATTCGTCTCCAGCTCTCATAGCCCCTTGAGGTACTCAAAAGCTTCTAGAAGGTCTCTCCAGAGCCTTCCCTTCTCCATGCTGGACAGCCTCAATTCTCAGGCTGTCTTCCTAGGAGAGGTGCTCCAGCCCTCTGGTTATCTTTCTGGCCCCACTCTGGTCTTGCTCCAGCAGATCCATGTCCTTGTGTTGGGTTCCTCAGACCTGGACTCAGTAGTCCCAGATGGGTATCACGACAGCAGACCAGAGGAGTAAAATCACCTTCCTCAGCCTGCTAGTCACACTGCTTTTGATGCAGCCCAGTATAATGATTGATTTTCAGGGCTGTAAGCACACATTGCTAGGTCATGTTGAGTTTTTCTTTCACCAACACCCCCAAGTTCTTTCCCTCAGGGTTGCTCGAGTAGAAGAAAAAAATACAAGGCATAATTGTCTGTGAGAGGCAGACAATTAAAGAAGTCCATTCTAAAACCAATAATTCCTAAATAATAACACGATCTATTATCATGCCATATAATATATAGCATAGTAAAATAAATAGTAAACAATATAATAAGATTCCTAAATGAAGCTTTATTTAATTTATCATTATGTGATCCATCTGTAACTTTACAGCCAGATCTCGACTACTCCCAGACAGAGCCCCAACTCTTCCCAAGGTCCACTCAGATATTGTATAACTAATGTTTTACTTCACTGCAGGAAAGCCAGGATCAGCTATTTGAAAGAACAGAACCTGTTAAATCAACTATGGGAGTGTATCTGAATATTTGCTAGATGTTCTTGTCTGACTTGGGCATTTTGGGTCCAGATCTGGACGGGAGCACAGCCTGGGCCGTTAGCTGCAGACTGCAACAAGCAGAAAGCAGGGAGGGCACCCAATATGTGACTGTAGCCCCAGAGGAAACAGGGCTGATGCTCTTTTGTTTGTGTCTTACAAGTACAGATCATCTCAGTGTCACAGTGAGAGATCCTCTAAGGAGCATCAGTGTTAAGACATGCAGCAACACCTGCAGGTATCAGAAGTGTTCCAGTCAGGGGACTGGCATGGGTGGATTTGTCTCAAACTCTGTAAAACAAAGCAAGATTATTTAGAATAACTTGCAATTATTAGAAGATACCATTTAATTTTCTACAATGTAAAACACAGGTTGTTTACATTTCATCTAAACATGATTTCAAACACAATCTACATTAATATTTCTTGCCCCTTCTCTAGTCTCAGGATTTTATCAGCATTTTAGTAAAAAAGTCCAAGGGCCAGGTTCATTGCTTTGCCATAGAGTTTAGGTTTTCTTGCACCTTCAATAAAATTTCTATTTTTTTGTGGGTCATAGAGCAACAAAATAATGCTAGTAAAAGGGAGGGTTCCCCTTTCCTTTTTTGTTTTTTTAAGTTGTTTTGGCATGGATGCTGCACAGCATCTGAGGCAAAATTCTTTAGGAGGAGAAGGAGGTTGCCTGAGCCCTGGGAAGAGTCGTGTCTCATCAATGATAAAATTACACTAAAATTTGAATGTTCCTTTTTTTTAAGCTCTATTTTGCCCTTGATATTCTAATTTGGAATGCATAAGCAATCACACATGTATTCTTTTTTGCTTGATTTTGTTGATTTCCTGCCAATGTCTTCCTTAGATTAACAGCAGTTCATGAAGCAGTGAATAAGAAATACAGGTCTAGTAGCAAATAGAATGCAAATAAGATTGATTTACAGCCTTTTCAATGGTTCTTAGATGTGGCCATAGTCCAGTCTCTCCATTTCCCTGTACATCTATTTCCTAATAGAGGAAATAGACCCTAATTTTGTCCTCTTTCCTTCTTGTTTATACAGTTAGTAAGCTGCTTATGGCTCACACTGTGATTCTCTGATGCTGAACAGAACTCACTTCTGATGCCATTAGGACACCTGGATACCACTCTAACACACACAGTAGTATGTGTCACTTGCAAGATGAAGTGTGTCATTTTCCAGTTTAGCCTGGTAGTAGGTGCAGAACAAAGAAAAATGGCCATACTCTCCAGGAAATGGTTTCTAGCACTAGCATAGAAGATGACAAGTAACCCACGCAGGCATTAGTATGGGCAGTCTGTAAGTGATGGACAAGAGTGAAGTTTCAGTAGTGCCATAACAATTTTATGAAAGCCTTTATGATGCATCGAGGTGTTGATCTGCATTGAAAAACTCAGCAAGATTCTCTAAAAGAATGGCATTGCTATATTTTTATTCACATAGCTGACAAATAGTTCTACTATACTTCATGAATTTATCCTTTGTCTTTTTAATAGTGATTATGGATAGAGAATGATGATTTTTGTGCATCTTCAACAGTGATTTTGGGGGTTTAGTGCCAATAGATACTGAGAAATCACAGTCCTTTGAAACTGCCCCTGTTCTCTCCAATGTGACAAGGATTTTGTCCTGTGCTAAGAATGCAAGTGGGAAATCTCTTGGTAATTCAGACTGGTTAGTCATTCAGGGCTAGATCCACATAAAACATAAAGTAGAATGAATAGGATTTTATTACACCCAGTAGGTAGAAACTCAAAGCCTCTCTTTTGCTGTTGACTCTCATTCCACCACTTTGAAAAACTACACTTCACTTCATGTCCATGTCCAATATATGTTTTGGTCATTATGTTTCTTGAGGGAGGACAGGGAGCAAATTAATGTCTTCAGGCCAAACATGCAGCTGAAAGCCATACTCTCACAGGTATTCACACTTTGCCTAAACTGCTTAGCCTGGAGCATAATGAAGTTCATCAATGTCCAATAAAACCACAAAGTTAAAGAAAAGTCAGTGTTTCTTTGACCAGTGTAACAGATCAAAGCTCAGCTATTTACAATGATACTTGAGAGATAAATATATGTTCAGGTGGTTAAATCTGCCTTGCAAATGAATAGATATTAACACAAAATTCAATGCAGCATCTTGAACCCAGAATAAGGAGAACAAAAAAAAAAAAAAAGTATATATATATATATTTGGAGCTACTTAAAATTTCATATCATCGTTTAATTTCCTAATTTAAGGAAAAACCTAAGAATTTACTCATGCAGAGTATGAGGACCTCATTTGGTAAGGCTTATATCCTCATGGTTGTGGTATTCAAGAGAGAGAAAACACAGTAAATAAATTAGTTTTTTTATTATAGGATCTGTGTTCTTCTATGGAGTTTAGGTGTGTTGAGTGAAAATTCTACTTTCTAATGTCTATAACATTTATGTACTTGTTTGATTGTTTTCCTCCCTTCAGCTTGCCCCACCCAAACTCAGGAACTAGCCTTTGGCTGTTGAGGCACGCACATTTAGACACAGTGAGAGAGATATTTCACAATACCTCATTAGCCAGGGGTAGCATATTGCTGTACTGCCTTGGAAGAAAATCAGTGAAAAACACAGCAATGTAAGTCACAGTACATTTACTTAGTGTCTATTTACTCCAGAGAGAGCATTACTTCTAGTAACAAATGATTTCTCTCTCTGTGTTTATTCATTTCTGGCATCTGACACAATACAAGGAATGTAATTTTTTGCATATTTCTCAGTGTCATTTCTTTATTTCCCTCCATTGCAAAGGGAAGAACAGGAGTGACTCCAAAGAGATTTCTCTACATATCTTCTGTTCTACATTATGCGTTGCAGATAACCAAACCAGCAAGGAATTAAAACCCTTCTTTATTTCTTTACTCCCCAGTGTCCCTGGAAGACAAGAGACAATCTTGTCTGTAAAAGACAACGCTGTATACACTGTCTAAATCATCTAGTGGAATCCAAAGCAGGCAAGCAGGCATGTACTGGAGATTAATGCAGAATTAAAAGCCCTAGAATGTCTCAAGTTCTTTAAATTAAAAAGTCAAAGTTTAAATCAAGCCCTAAGGATCTTGTTCCTAGTTGGGGCCATAGATTTTTTAAAGGAAGAGTTATACTGAAAAAACAGTAGATGTTTCCTTTTAGTACTTAAAGCTTGGTTTACTGCAGTTTTAATGCAGTACCTGTCATGTATTTTCATTTTACAGTACAAGAGCTTCACCATAACAGAATATCAGTAAATCCCAGGGGTTTTGTGGGCATACATTACTTTTACACTATTGTGGTTTTAATCTATGATATTTTTCTTTTTCTCTAATTCTTTTCTCACAGAGGACTGTAAACTGCTATTCATAATAAATAATTTTCCAGTGCTTAAAAATGAGAGCGTAGGCATTCAGCTAATTATTACATCTTGAATAATTCAGAACTCATTAGTTGTAAACAGTCCTGTGGAGCAAAGTTAAAGGAAATATTTTATTGACTGATGTCCAGGTGACAGCACTGGAGAACTATTTCTGTGCATAAAGAAAATATAAGATGATGTCTCAGTTTAAGGGTAATACATTATTCTTTTTATTGTCATAGGAAAAACAGTTCTTCCCTTCTCACCCATTGCATCAAAGTTTTTATGCATTCAAAGGATTTTAAAAGTCTTGAGCTAGCTTTTCTTCATGCTCCTATTATACAAGTTACTATCTCTAGCTAACACCTTCTTTCTTTATTGGTAAACCATGAAAAAGAACCATAAAATCTACCAGGAGTATGGCACCATGTGATCTCCTTGCTGAGTTTAAGCACTTTGCAATGAAGCTGTTTAAACTTTCTTTAAGTGGGAACACAATATCTTTGTTGCACCAAATAATGATCTGGGCTTGAACAGACAGACCATGAACAGAACTATTTGCTGCCTTTCCATAAATTTGGCAGGTTCTTTGTAGGGGATTAGCTGGAAGTAAGAAACACAATGTCTTGGGGTGACTTTACACACAGCTAACATAATTTTGCAGATACAAGCACTACAGCTCCCTGACAGTTACAAATAACAAATAAAAACTTTTTACCTCAGCACATAAACCTTATTTTTTGCACATCAAATGAGAAGTGATTTATGACTCTACATTCCTAAAATTTGATATCAGCAGTACTCTGGGAGGGAAAGCATCACACAAATATATCTTCCATGGGAAACATTAAACATTTTTCTCCCCTTTAAGGCCAGACTCCTTATTTTCAAGAATGCTCCCTTGTTCTTCTAACACTCTTTCCAAAGGAGTAATCCTGGGCTAAAATCATGATTCATATATATAAGACTCTTTCCTTTTGACAGTCAGAATAACCACACACACAATGATCTTGATGGCATGTATTTTCTTTTATAAAGTTGTTATCATTTTATTGTAGGTTAACTTCAAATAACACAATCAAACAAAGTAAAGATTTGTTTGACTGGGACAGCAGATGCAAAGGTTGAAGTAATAACTCTGTTGTCAGGTCAAATGTTGTGGTGGTGATACCTGGAGTAGAAGATGGATGTACATGCTTGTGTGTGCTATCCACACCAACCTGTGTTAGACTTGTTTCCATTCTCATTTAGAAGATTTGTTTTGCTTTGTCTAGGATGAATGCTAATAATGTGTTTAACTGTTTAGTCTGATGCTGGCTGAAGAGTGAATAGGGAAATAGATATATAGCTGTCTGAGAAAAAAAGGAAAGACCTGTGTAGACCACTATTTCATCATTCTGCTACGTTATGGGAGCAACAGCTCAAACTACTGCATGTTTCTCACAGTTTATGCCAGTGACTTATATTGTAAAGAGAAGGTACATTGTGTTTTTCTAGTGAGGAGAAAATATTCACCTAGCAAGGATATTCAAAATTAGTAATGCAAGAAAACAAAAGACCCTCAAGCAAAGATTTTTGGAGGATCTGCAAGTATTTCTCTCATTATGCCAAGCTGGTTACTTGTCAAGGTTACAATGCTTCTTTTTAGTGTAGATAGAAGCTTTGTCTTTCTCTGGTTTTATTATCTGGCAATTCTATTGAGTTATCTAGTAATCCCAATACTGGAGACAGGGAACTAGATCTGAAGAACTATTGACATGATCCAGTAGGGTATACATATCTGTACACTTCCTATGGATTCATGCCTTTGAAGCAATAAATTTCTATCATTTTTTATGGGTCTAGATGTGCATACTTGAAATTTGTATGATACAAATGCTTTGAAAATTTTAAGTAGAGTATCTTATGGGGACAGTATTTTGAGACATGTAAGTTCATTCTTTAAGTCCTCACAGCAACAAGGTCAAATGAAAGGATTCTCTTAGGTTTTTGTCCGTCAAAACCATTTTTTTGCTAAATTTTATCAAGATTTTCTACCAGAATCTCTGAACTCATTTTTTTTTTTATCTTCTGAGTCTTTATTTCATGTTTGGATTGTCTTTTCTCATATGATACTATTGTACCTTCTTCAGTAGATATCCAGCCTCACTGCTGTTAATGTGATCTTGTACTCTTCTAATTATCATGTAACAACACTGCACTTCTTTTTCAAGTTCAGGTTGCTTTGATCCTTTTACAGGCACTGGTCTTTGGTACATTATGCTTGTGATTTAGAACTCTGTCCTGCAAATTGACCTGAGAACATGGGATACCAGAATGGGCTTCAACTCTTCAGCCAGTACTTCTCTCTCTATCTGATACAAAAATAGTAGCATTTCCACTGAAAATATCTACTTGGCAAAGAAATGATCTTTGCAGTTAAATCTGTGTTCCAAACTTTAGTAGGGCTTACAGCCATTGGAAAGTGAGTTGGCTTTTGGTTGTGTTTTTTTTTGTTTTGTTTTGTTTTTTGGGGTTTTTTTGTTTGTTTGTTGGTTCGTTTAGTTTTTTTTTTTTCTTTCTAATTATTTCTATTTTTTTTTTAAATCATCTAACATCCTTAATATCTAAATCCTTGTATTGTACAAAACAATTTTTTGTTACCCTGTACCCTGTGGAAGAATCAATAGTCATCAAGACACTTACACAAGGGCTTTTTTCAGCGACTTTGACTTCCTTCGAAATACAGATTCTTTTTAGGCTCAGTAATTCACACACTCAGTATTCACGCTATTCTCTTATTCTTTCCCTAACCTTTTTTTCCTTTTGCTTCTCTCTTGAGTTAAACCTGTGGACAGAGGTCTTACAGGTTTCTTTTTCACCTCCTGAGTCTAATTAGGGGACTGAATGTATTTCTTTTCATCTACCAGTTTCCACAGCAGCTGTTTCCAAAATTTCTTCCAGAGACCAATTATAACCCTTTTCTTTACTGAAGTGAAAATCGAAGAATGTTATGCAAATAGATGACCTGGTCTCTTATTTTGTGAACAATCCATAATATCAATACTTACTGATATCTATTCAAAATTTTTGTATTGGACAATGTGATTATGGGATGTTACAATGCAGAGAGGTTCAACTTTTTACCTAAAAAATCTTATTAAATGCTTACCCTGATGCCTTTGTGGGAAATGATAAATGTCATCAAATATGATGACATAGAAAAAAATGCAACTGATTTTCTATTAAAAACACATATCTTATTTCTCTTTTGTATATCTCTAACCCTATATATGGTCTTAATTATGCCTGTTGATGCAGTATGCTGTAGTCCACAGATATTGTGACCTATATTTCTATACTTATGCTGGTTGACTGAGGGCAAATGACCCATTTAAGAAAAAGAAAACAAATGGGGACAAAAATGCTTTAAGAAAATCTTTCCATTGAAATATTTTGTAGCCCTTCATGATTGTCAAGTTCAGAAGTGACTGCATTAACATACCCTAAAAGAAACTCATCTCTTATTATATGCATAAATGGCTTCTAGCTCAGATCTTCATGTAAAGCAATTTAGATATCATTTAGTTCACTTACTCAAACTGAAGGAAGAATTTGAAAATATTTTCCTGAAGCTTTTCCTATTAACACACCAGTTTCTAGTCTTGTCTCTACCTTTGGTGGCCTGCCCATTGTAGGTTAATTAATTTTGTGTGAAAAAGATGAGAAAAGAGGTTTTTACTTTACATCTGTCAAGTAAAAAGGATGAGAAAAGAGGTTTTTACTTTACATCTGTCCAGTAGCTTGGACTTTAGGTCTCACAGAAAGACATTTGTGCTGCTGTGTGACCCCATGAGGGCAAAACATCTTACAGAAGCTCTGATTTCAGCTTTAGGGGCAAACTTGGCAAAGGTTTTAAGTTTAAGTATTGTAACCTATTCCATAATCAAATTACATTTTAATAAACAGCATTTTCTGGATTATTGTTGGGATACCTTCCCCCCAAAGTCCTGGTTGGGGGGGGGGGTGGCCTGGATGTACAGGTTGCCTCTGCCCCTGCTCCCATGTCACATGTGTGCCCCATACCTGTTCCTGGTTGGTTGGTTTTGTGTGCCCGGGGCCCAGGAAGAGAGCAGGGTCCTCTGACTGGGGCAGCCTGCCTGGGAACTCCAGCCATGCGGCTGGAGGAATAAATCATCTCTGAACATCTATAAAAATATCACTTCATATTTCCTTCCAACGTTCATTGCTGTCTTATACATGTTGTAAGGATTCTCCATTACAACAGATGGTGGAGAAATGCTGGCAAACTATCCCTTGAGAAAATGATTTGGTCATTCATTAGTAAACTCTGGATATCTCTTCTTGCTTTCATTTTGCTGTCCCATCTCTGAACGATGGAGGACTCATGGGAGGACTCATGGAAGGACTCATGACTGTCCGAACCACAAACAGATATTTATTTTAAACTTAAAAAGGTTCTTGAACAGCGATATGTAGATTTTAGCTTGATTCAAGCTCAGAAAGAACTAAGACGCTTCCTGGTATGGTTGTTTAAAAACTACCTTTCTTGGGATTTGATTCTTACCAAGGACTTTTGGGAGAATGCTTGGACACAGTTAATTTCTGAATCAAAATATATGCTGATGCAAGACTATTTCCGTGAATATTACCTGATTACAGAGACTGTTGAGCAATATTGGCTGTGTCCCGCTCCTGTTTTAGAGCGAACACATAGTTGAGCAGTGCACGCAATGCCGTGGGCTCCTCCGTTGCCCCAGAGACTGCGTGGTCCCAGGACGAGGGCCCAGTGCATTGCGGGCAACGGCGAGGGAGCTCCCGCATGTGGGAGAGCTAGCAAAGCCAGGCATGGCGGGAGCGGGGCCAGCGCAGACTGCGGCGACGGCGGGAGTGGACCCAGAAGTGGCACAGCGGCACGGCCCTGGCAGTGTTCACCATGAGACGCATGAACGGCGTGGTGGCGCCAGCGAGGGGAAGCCTTGTGGGTTTCCAGAGCAGCCCAGTTAACAGGATGGTGCAGCATCCATAATTCCTATCCTTTTCCCCATCCTATCTTTTCCTTTTTTATCATGCCTTTTTGTCCCCAGTATATGCCCAATGAGTATTTGCATCCCTGGTTCCCCTCACATCCGTTTGCCATGAACCCCTTTGCAATGCCAATAGGGGGGATGAAAAGGAGGGAGGGAAGAAATTAACTGCCATTCTCTAAAATTCCAAGAAGTACAGAAGAGAAAAAACCCTCTCCTGACTCAGTTTCCATCTGAAGCATGCTCAAGTCCTGTCTCCCTTCTGATACTCCAAAGAAAATCTGTTTGGACACTTGAGGACTCATAAAATGGCTTATTTTCTTTTAAAATTGTTTTTGTTATCTTTATCCAGCTGTTATCCAATGCTCATTTTATTTAAAAACAAAGGGTGAAATGTTGGGATACCTCTCCCCAAAGTCCTGTGGGGGGAGCCCTGGATGTACGGGTTGCCTCTGCCCCTGCTCCCATGTCACATGTGTGCCTATACCTGTTCCTGATTGGTTGGTTTTGTGTGCCCGGGGCCTGGGAAGAGAACGGGATCCCGTCACTGAGGAGAGTCTGCTGGAGAACTCACCCATGTGGATGGAGGAATAAAACATCTCTGAACATCGAGAAGAATTTCACTTCACATTTCCTTCCAACGTTCATCGCTATCTTATGCATGTTGTAAGGATTCCCCATTACAACAGGTTTGAATGCTTTTCAGCTAATTATCTGAAAAGGCTTTACAGTATGAATTTGGGTCTCAGTTCTTTTGATCTCCAAGAAACCTTTGGTGGCTGTGACAGTGTTGGGTTAATGGTCAGATAAGATGATCTTAAGGGTCTTTTCCAACTTAAATGATTTTAAGATTCTATTAAATATTCTGTCTTGTTGGAAAATGGTTTCCTATATTAACTGAAAAATAAAGATTTTCCTACTTTTAGAAAATTTTTTAAAATTTTAAACTGAAAAATAGAAACCCCCAAACTTATAAAGAGTTGATTATGAAACATAAAAACAATAAAGAAAAAGTGTTGCTTTGAAGATTTGAAATACAGATAGTGCAGATTTCCCTATTCTCCTTCTGGAGGGATTGAAGACAAATAGCAGTCTTCCCAAGTTTAATTTTCAAAGAGATTTCACAGCACTAAAATGTTTCTAAAAGAAATGTACTATAGATCATGAAGAGCTCATGATCAGCAGTAGCTGGGTTTCCCGAATAGACCATTTTTTTCCATAATATGATACCTCTTGCTGACCAAAGACTGATTAAGTAACTTATACATATGTCAAGCTGAACACTCTTTGATCAGTTAACAGAAGTTAACTTTTTCTGTTTCTGATTTTTTAATGTGATCCATTAAAATAAAAAGATTTTCTGATATATGTGAAGTCAAGTTCAATTAGCGTGGCACTGCAATGTCTGGGAAAGGGTAATCTTTTCCATTTGTGCAAGTTCACACACAGATAAGTAAGTGACCATCCTTTCTAAATACATGCTTGTACAAGAACATAAAAGAAAACAGCATGATAGAAAGGCCTAATCACTCAAAGCGAAAATCCTCTGTATGGCAACGAGTTGGGATGTCACAAGGTACCAGTGTAAGAGAATTTCCTGTAATAAATTGGGTGCCTGGTTAGCATGTTGCAGTCATCTTTTCTTTCATGAAGCAAAGGAGCAACTCACTGAGAGGCTGCACAGAAAAAAACATGCTCCTAGGAGAACCTATGGGCTTCTCTATTTCTTGCCATGCACTGTTGAAATGTCCAAGTGCCACAAGGAGTGTTCTTACAGTATTTGATGAAGGCAGCAGCTCAAGACCTGAAGTACTATAGCCAGAGTCGCTCAAAACCTAAATGCAATAGCACTGGCCTAGTTCTTCACTGTCCTCACAGCCTAGTTCTCCAGAGATGCTCACACTGATCCAGCTCATTTGCATTTCCACCAAAGCTACTGCCATGCAGGCTGCCTCAGGAAAAGCCCTGAATTGTCTCAGTGGGCTTTTCAAAAGGGGCTTAAGGTACTTTGATTCTCTGAGGAGGCACAAAGGAAAACCCTTCTCAGGAAGTTGAACAACAAACCTTTACATTCAAATTTTAGAGCGTTAGTGTATAATAAAGTACTTGGCAAATTTTAAAGCAACATTCAGTGAAAATAAGGCATTTCACAAAGCATTGACTGAGGAAACTAAGTAATCCAATTTTAAGGCATCAGATTTCAAGAAGAGGAACTCAGGAGGAGAGTGAGAAGGAGAGGAGAAAGAAAAGGACAGTAAAAGATTAATATTCACCACTTGAACTGTAGTGCAAGACCAACTACTGTACAATCAAAAAACATTGAGCTGTGACCCTGTGTGTGTTTGTGCAACTGCTTTTATCTGTTCTGGTCCCCTGGGGCTCTCCCACCCATATGGGGCTTTGCGTGTGCCAGTGGCTTGATCTGTTCTGGGCTGGACTAGAGGCTGCAGGGGTTGGAGGTTGGAGCAATAATCATCCCACTTTCTCAGAAGTTACCTTCCTTCTTCCCCCCTGCTTTAGCTGTTTTGA
The DNA here is from genome assembly GCA_020086605.1 of Lanius collurio. Classification (NCBI taxonomy): domain Eukaryota; kingdom Metazoa; phylum Chordata; class Aves; order Passeriformes; family Laniidae; genus Lanius; species Lanius collurio. Next base: position 1,108,549 of record JACBWW010000052.1, read on the forward strand.
GTCAGCAGTTTTCTCCAGTCTCTCACTCCTTGCATATCTGTGTCGTGCTTCTAAGCCTTTCTGGTTTCATTTGTACAGAGATGGTGATAACACAGTTGTGTATAAGAAATGAAATTGCTATTCACATGTTGAAAACATTTTACTTAAGCTTAAAATTATTTGTATCTATGGTGCTAATGGAAAATAATTCATATATAAGTTTGGGGGAAGGCTCTGATTGTAGTTTTGTTCAGAGAGGCCAGCTGAGTATCTCTACACATGAAGAGTCAGCACATCCTTGGGTACAGCATAATTATTTTCTTCTGCATTTTCTGCTGTTTTGTGGCTGAGGTGCAGATATTGCAGCAGTCTGGATGAAAAAGTTGAAGAGATACTTCTATGCCCATCATGCAATTTAATTCTTTACACTTTTAGGAGGAGAGATGTACTGTCTCCAGACCTTTCCACACACAGAACAGTGAAGGATGATGATAAACAGGTACTTGTGCTTGAGAATGAAAGCATTATTCAGGAGGCAGAAATAGCTTCACATAGGCAGAAAAATAGTAAGTCTCCGAACACGAAAGGAAACATTTATCATAAGTGGCTTCGATTTTGATGCCCAAAAGTCCACAAGGTCACAGAGCTGAAATAAATATGTACTTTATTGCAAGTGGTTCTTTCTTCATGTGGCTTAAATTGCAATTTGCATTCAGGCATGGTTTGAATGCTTCTAACAGCCATCCCTCTGCACAGTGCCTGGGCACTGCAGATGCCTCTGCCCTCTGCCTGTGTGGTTTCAGCCTTTTCTTAGCTTCCTTGATATTTAGGATCCTAGTTGCACTGAACTGCAGAGGAAAGCAAGGAACAATCCAGTGAGTTCACAGATAAAATTAGCTGGAGTCATCTCAATTAATTTATATGTATTTTACATTTTTCTGGGTTTTTGGCTTCTTGGACCTACTGAAAGGTGATGTAACTAGATATATACTGGAGAATCCCACAACACCAAGGCAAATAAGTATGTCAGAACTCCTCAGTCTGATTTTTGACTGAGAGGAACAGCTTAGTTTAGAGTCTGCAAAAGGGTAGAGATTAAAGATCTAGTTGAGAGAAAATTAATTTCTGGTTTTGGCGTGGAACTGGGCTTAGATGTTATATCTACCTTTCCTTGCAAGAAAGATATGAAGAAGAGATGAAGAGAGATATGAAGCTCTTCACCTACCTAACTGAGGTTCCTTCCTGCAGTTAATATCCAAATCTCAGTAACTCTCTCAGCTGAGGTCACTGTGATAAAGATGTAAAGATGTGCAGAATAAGAACAGGATTCCACTGTGAATTAGAATCCAGTATGCAAAGAAAGACCTTGCTTTACTCTTCTTGGCATAATGGAGTTGGAGCAATGTGTCTGTGCCACTGATTATCACTTATTCCATTGGACACTAAAAGTGATAGAACACTGTTGTTTCAAAATTGAATCTTATTTATTTACCTGTGACTGCCAGTGTGATCCTGAGGAAGAACAAGCATTTCCATTACATGTTCATCCCCCAAATGGTTTCCAGCCTCTCTCAATTGTTAAAAATAAACTAAGACTCTGCTGTGTCTGAAAAGACCTTTCTAGAAATGGGAAAGTGTGGTTGGGTACAGAACCTTTGGTAAAGGAAAACTGAGGAGTGGCACTGTATGGTGAAAATATTTATCCAAAGAACAGAACACCACACATAGATATGAACTAAAGCTAGATAGGATTTCTTGCTTTTTTCTTTTTTTTTTTTTTTTTAATGTGAAAAAAAACAATGCTTTTGAAGACAATAGAGTGAAATACAACTTCACCCCTACTGACAATGTGCCCTCATGTGAACAGACTCTATTTAGCATGCCATGGGTGTGTGTAAATTGAAGAACCCGGGAGCACTTTGCTATTCTCAGAATGGATCTGCACACTTGCTGTTTTCGCTGCTTGTGTGTCAGGATCAAACTTGTATGTGTACATGCACTGTTTCCTTCAGGAGAAAGGCAGGGTGCATGGGCCTGCTACAAGATTAATTTCTTTCATGTTTTTAGGGGTGTCTCATCTAGATAGTAAGAGTTCAGGATGCTGCATAGGGGACACACCTTGTTACCATTGGTATGACTGCACTTTCTTTGGACGTTAGAAGTTACTGAAAAGTTATTTTTCTACAAATAAATCTACAATCTGAAATGATAGTGAAGCACCCCTGACATCACCCTGCCAAAATTCCCCAATCCCAACTTTATTTTTTGGCCAAGATTGGTTTATTAAGGGAATATGAAATGTTAACTGTTTGAGGTCCTGAGACAGCTGTCATAATAGGTATGTATCTTCAAGTTAAAACTCTGTATTCTTGATTAAAGATGTTCTAGCCAACATGTGGTTGAGTGGCTACACATCATCATCATCTAGAAAGTCAGCAAGGCAATTGTACTTGAAGTGCTCTCACAGCAGGGGAAACAGCAAGGATATGTTATTTTGGAATGACACAAGCACGCCCTTCAGCAATGGACAGAGCTCATGCTTTGCTGCTCCAGGTCACTCCTCCCCAAGAGTCACAACAGATGTTTTGTTACTCGTCAGCTTAATAGAACTTTGAGAGGACAATTGTTCTTTGCATTGCCTTCTCTAGCTTTGAAAGCAAACTAGATTTAGAAAAGGGAGCCTGAAATCTTGCAACAAGGCAAAACAGCTGCCATGTTGATGAACAAACAACAAACCAAGTCAAATGTGTTTTATATTCTTACTGATATCAATATGACTACTGAGGAAACACATGCATGACAGCCATGGTACTAAATTTTGCTAATTCATTCAGCAGACATGCTTTTTTCTTTGTTGGTGGGGGGAATCCAGGCCTTATAGCAAGACAAAAAAGCTGATGGAAGACAGGTGTATTGACCGGAGGGTTCTATATTCAGCCATTTAAAAATGTTGTTTTCTCATTTTGGAGGACAGAATCTTCAAACAGCTTCAGTGTTTATGGATAATTTACAGAGAAATGAAACTTAGATCATCAAACCAGAGACAGAACTAATACAGAGAGTCTTCAAAGAAGTCATACAGTATAAGGAAAACAAAAGCATCAGTTCCCTTCAAATATGAAGCAGGTGCTAACAGTCACAGAATCTCACTTCTCAACTGGGTACACATAATAGGTTTTAATATGAGCCAACAGTCCACTAAGACATATGGGTAAATTAAAAATATTTATTAATAGTTAAAGCACAATTAGAAATACATTATAAAATCAATTATAAGTAATACAATTCAGTATTTGGGCCAAAAAGAATTTCTAATGATTTTTACTTTTCTACTTATTCCAAATAATGCAGTCATATCTCACTGCAATGAGTACTGGAAATGTTTTAACTTTGTAGGCATTAGTTTAGCCTTCTAATCAGTGCTACTAATGACAGATTTTGCTATGACTCTAACTGGGTAAAATTTTTTTGAGAAAAATTACTTATGCTGTTGTCATATGTTCCAGTTAGTTTGTTTAAAAGCATTTCAGGGTCAATCGGAAAAAGAAAGCTCTTTTCTGAAACTTAATAAACTTCTACCATAACAGAGAATTAATTGGATTTTTTTTCCTTGTGACAATGTTCAATACATTTTAGTTGCAAGGGGACTAAATAGTATCTCTACAAAGCTTTTCCTCTATACATGTGCTCAAAAGCAAATAAAATGATGGGCTGGTCAGCAGAAACAGTTGAAGCTGGTTTTACGGTCTATGTTTTGGTGAAACAGTGTGGAGGGGGCTGAGTTCAGAGCAAACAATTCTAATGGCATAGATTATGCCTGGAATCCTCTTCAAAGGACAAAGAATTATTAGAGCATCTTATCTAAGCACCTGCATGGGAAAAGCCCTAGAATTTCATAGAGTTATTTATTAAGTCCAGAATTTATTAAGGGGAATAGGTTAGACCCTCATTAAAGGCTCATTCACATTAGTAGATATATGTACAATGAATCCAGTGTACCATGTATGAAATTATTTTGAGGAAGAAGTCTGGAAACTCTTTCCCCACCAACGTGCTGCACCCTGCTGAGAGCTGCTTCACATTCAGGGGAGTTGATGTTGATGCACTCTGAAGACTTGGTAATTCTATTTTGTCATCTGGCTCCTTGCAATCCACAAGATATTGTGGTTTCTGAAGACAGCTTTGAGTTCTTACCAACATTATGGAAACTAATTCACATCATTTTACTTCATTGCTTACATATAGATAGTGTATTTTCCACTTGACCAATGAAGTCGTAAGATTAGAAGTAAAATAATTAACCAATATTGGATAATAAAACAAAAAAAGATAACTTTTGTAGATGTTTTGTAGATGGTTTCCATGCATCTTTTCATTTTCATGTTTGTTGCCTAGAAACCATAATGTCAAGTACATTGTTATTGCTTATATAAATAAATCCGCTAGGACTAATTCTTGAACATCTTCATGCTTGTCATTCTAGGATTATCCTGAAAGTCATTAAATGGTTCATATAATGTGATATGACATCTGTGTGACAAAGACCAGCTATAATGCCTGTTGTCTCACAGACTGGCCAGGGGTTACCCTGTGCTGGGCCTGACTGGGATGGAGTTACACATGTAGTAACTGCAAGGTATTTGATACCATAAGATCTTGTGATTGACAATAAAAGCTGTTGGGGAGAACAGAGAGCATGGATTTGAACATGGTTGGCTGATCAAACACTGGCTAAGTAGAGACTTGCCTGTGGGGAGTGGGGAGCAATTTGATTTGTTTTGTTTGTTTCTTGGCTTTTGCCATTTGGTTTTGTATAGGAGTGTGTGGTGTTAGGGTGATTGGGAGACTGCTGCTGTGTTCCCCAAAACTGTCTGAGGCACAAGACCACTCGGGTGCGTTAGTTCAGGCTAGCAGGCTTCTTTCAGCCCTGCGCAGGTGTTATGTGCTGCTGATATACACACACATTCAAGCCAGATAGCTCAATATTACCAGAGATAAGGAGCCAAGGAGGGCCCTCCGCACGGCGTGTTCCACAGACGAGGTTTGTTTCATCCTCTGCAGAGGAAACCAGGTGCGGGAGAAGGCACAGCGTGTTCATGCTCAGATTTACACAGGATCACAGAACCAGTGATCTGAGGGCACATGGGCAGTACAAAGGCGGCACCAGGGAAGGGACCCAATGCACAGAGGGAAGGGGGGGAGTGGGGCATCAGGTCAGGAATGCAGCCCCACGGCTGCTGGGAGAGAGAGTTTTCTTCAACCAGGGTCTGGGGGGTATTATGTAAGGTTACATTTCATCTGCAAGGAATTGTGGGAGAGGCTTTTCCTTTACTCACACAAAGGTGAGAGTGGTGTCTCAAATATCTGAGTTTTTCCACCCAGCAGGCCTTTGCTGTTTTGGGGCTGTCTGGCCCACCAGCTGGCTCAGCTGTTGGCTTAGTGACTCCAACAGTTTTGGTTTTTTATTCCACCCCACTCTTTTCATGTATTAAACTGCCTTTGTCTTGACCCATGAGTTTTCTTACATTTATGCTTGCTGTTTTCTCCACCCATCTTGCTGGGGATGGGAGTGGAAGAGCAGTTGTGTGCACAGCTGCTGCCTGGGATAAAATCACCACAGATGTGCAACATGAAAAAGATTGCTAGCAGGGGGTGTGTGTATGCAAGACAAAGGAAGAAAATATTGAATCTTGTCTTTCTGATGAGGAATAAGAAAGAAAGATTTCTAGTTCTGGACGTAGTGAAATCTAAAAAACATGGCAAAAAAGTACATTTCGTCATTTTTTGTGCAAGAAAAAGATTGTGCATTGCTAATTCCTTTGATCTCTAAGTCTCTTGAAGGTGTCTTCTTTACTATGGATTTTTTTCTAGCATATTATTAGAATTCCCTTGAAATTTGGCAAAGTTATACAAGTGTATCCCTAAAATAGCCAAAATATGAATGTGTTCACCTTATGGCATCTTTCTTTCTTCTACTTCATTCAAATTCATATTATTTAAAGATGCTATGTCTTCCTTTTTTTTTTTTTTTTTTTGACTGCTGACAGGATGCACAATCCCATATACATTCTGATAAAAAACATATTATATAGCTTTAATCTGAAATATTTTTTATAAGATATTACAAAAAAAATGGTGTGCATTTGTGCATAGTAGTCACAATGCTTTCATTGACAAAGAGAAATAATTCTTGGGGCATTTAAAAGACCCAAAAGTAAAACAGGCCTAAACTCCTGGAAAACTGGTTATTCCATGCTTGCTTCCCTTGAGTTTTTTCCTAACTCTAGTCTTAAAATGCTGCTCAGTATGGCAAAGGTATTGGAGCATCTGACCATATGATCATGATTTTGCAAAATTTTAATCATAGCACTTGTTCTATTTCAAAATACAGCAAACTCTGAATGTAATGATTTATTTCTCACTTGATCTAAATTAGAATTATATTATGCCCTAGGCTACTATTAATTTGTAATACAGCTTCCTTCCCCTCTCCTCAAATCCTCTTATTGTACAGCTTGTTGAAGATGATCCCAACAAGCAGCAAATCTCACTTTTTCCTGGATCCTCCAAGGCAAATTCATGTCTGTGGAGTCGTTGAGGAGGGTCAGTGTTTGGCAGTCCATGGTGTTCTATGCTGTCCTGCTTTAGGGGGAATAGCTGCTCTCTGGCTGCTGGCAGGATCTCAGCAAGGGATGCAGCCTTGTGCCAGGGCAAGGCACAGCCAGGCAGTTGTTCCTGCTGGGATCCTCCAAACAGGCAAGAATAGGCTGCCTTCTGCAAATACAGACAGCCCCAGACAAGCACAAGGTTAAAAGACACTGGGAGGCCCTGCTTTTCCCAGCAGGAATATCACTCTTGGAACGGCACATCTTTCCTATTATCAGATGTAAAATCAGGCTTTTCAGGTGCCTCTTATCACCATCTGTGGGATGTACTGCAGCTGTTGTAGCTCCCCATGCACTTCTTTTCCTCATTTCGTAATGCCACCACACACCTTTCACTATGCAATGAATAAACAAGATTAAAAGCAAATTAATTAGTTGTAAATGTTAGAACTCAATTCCAAAAATGCATAATTTTCAGCTCAGTTACTAAATCTCCTTTCAGAAACATCAATGTTACATTATGAGATTATTAAGTTTAGGTTCTGCTGGTTCTAGTTATCATATTTTGTGGCACATGCACCCACACAAAATATAGATTTGGCTGCCATAAGCATCAATAGAAAATGCTTTTATTTTAATTAATATTAGGTGCATCTACGTATTTATTTTCTGGGATATGTGATATCCCTCTGAACTGAAATTCAATGATGGCTCTCCCAAACAGATTTTAAAATTTGACTGAATATTGTGATATTTTGCTTTTCTTAAGAACAGAAAAATCAAAATATATACCTGGAAATATGTTGGTGTAGCAGTACTAATATCAATCTTTGCTTGAAGAATATGAAGATTCATATGAGAAGAATGGTATAAGAAATAGTGTGCAGTAGTGAAACTGTCTTGTTCAATTGCACATCTATTAGCATATTTTAAAAACATCAAGACAAGACTGGTACAGCATAAAGTTATAGATCTGCCAAAGTGCAAGGTACAGCTTAAAGCTATGTATTTATTACAGTGTTTTGAGACCCCCTCCAATTCATGTAGATAAAAGCATTATGCTCTCCAACAGTATTTCAAAATGCATCTCTTCTTTGAGTGTGGCTTGAGATCATTAATGACAATTAAGCAACATAACCACTCACAGCAATGTGATGTCAAATACATCCTTGACATGACAGAAAATGTAGTGATGCTTGATATGTCAGGAAGATGAGAGTACACAACACAGATTTGCATAAATTAAAAAAAAACTAAGGCCATCCACTACAATCACAATTTGTAATGAAAACATGCCTACCTCTAGTCAAAAACAATACCAATGCCCTAACCATTAAAACTTTACTGCTTTTAAATTCCAAATTATTTGACTTACAGTCATAAAATTATCCTGTTTATAGTATGGACATGTGTATTCCACTGATCCCAATGGGATACTCTTATGAGCATGATAAATCACACCACTGTACTCATTCATTACAATTCCTAATTAATAAGGTTTTCATAATATATCATTTATTAATTAAATTAATGAGAGTAAAACATTCTGAAGGATCTTAAATTAGACATTAAATGGCAATTAAAAATTATATGTTACGATGGCCAAAATTCATAAAACAAAGGATATGAAACTGAAGTAGCAACAAATAAAACTGATAAATCAAAATAGTGCTACCTTACAGTGAAACATTTTATCTGTATTAATTTCTATTTCTCTGGAAGGTGATTTTATTATTGGCACAGAACTTTAACTCTCCATAAAGACGTTATCAATTGGCTGATCACAATTTATTCTGATCAAAATATGATGCATTACATGGCACAATCACAGTTATTTCTAAACAAAGAAATTTTGACAGATTCATTACTGAAACATAAAGTCAAAGTTTCCATTCAGGTAATAATTCATAGAAAAACTTTTTTTTTTTTCAAATATGGAAGTCAAAATGAAACCTTACCCCGCAAAAGACAATGACATTGTTTGAATTCAGGTTTCCATGCATGCTTTAAAAGCAACATGACAAGAATGCCAGAAAACATCATTGTGTTTTTCTCTTATACTTAATATGTTTTTAAATGTTTCCCACCCCTGAAGATTCTTCCTCAGTTTTAATGGGAATCCTATCTACTTCCTCACATATAAAAGAGGGATAGATCTGCCAATTCTATTTTCTTTTACTTAGTTTTTAGTAATCATCTCTCATCAAGATAAAGAAAGTGCTCCTAAGTGTTTAGGAGCAAAATCAGACCAGTCATTTAGTATTAGGCAACTAAAGCAAGATATTAAATACTACATGAGCCACAAGAATGTCTCTTTCATGGTTTATCCACAAGCTTCAGAAGTAAAAGTTGGCTATGCTTTCCCTTACAAACATTACATTATTAAGGTGTTGCATGGTACATGTGTTGAAGAGAAAGATATTACCTGGCTTATGAACTCTGTCATGCAGGGCTCACCTGGATGTTCCACTTACTGCGAAGTGTAACATCTGTGAGTGTCTTGGGATGACTTTATGATGTGTATCCCCTATCATTGCTCTATGCCCAGAAATTAACTTTGTGCCTTTCTGTGCCTTTAAACTGAGCCTCAGAGGGGGGAAAAGAAAAAACTGAGTGAACTTTTGAAAAGAGTTGTTCGAGGACACAAACACACACTCCCATGCATTCTGCTCCTCCTGCAGTAGCAAGAGTGGAGGAAGCACCCTGCTTACTTTTCAGCCAGCTTTTGGGTCCTTTTCTCTGGAGGGAGATGGAGAGTTGAACTTTGTTTTCCTGGGACTTTGGGTTTTCTCCTCTTCTGGACTGTTTCAACATCAGAACACACTGGGATAATTTTCCACCGAGGCCCCAGATGTTAGTCCACACTGACCCAGCTCCAAGGAGGAGAGAGACCACACCTACAGAAAGACTCTGAAATCTTCCCAGGTTTCTCTCCACAGTGAGAGGTTTTATTATTTAGCATTATTATCCTTTTCCTGTGTGTATGTTAAAGAAATAGTTTTTTTATCTCTTTCACTTTCCTCTGAGGAAAATTTCTTTTTTCCTAAACCTGGTGGGGAAGGGATGATTGTAACCCTCTATCAGAGGATATTTTCCTCCAAATTTGTCCAAGCCAGCAGAGTGGGAAAAAAAAAAAAAATTTGGGAAACCCTGCTTCAGAAGAAATCGCTCAAGGTAAATACGATGCAATTCAGCAAAGGAAATATGCAAAATTTTATACTTGACTTCGTGAAGTTGAAGGATGGAGTGACTAGGCAGCTGTTCTGCTGAAAATTTTAACTCAAACGCTGTGGCTATAACTGGGGTAAATCCTCAAATGTGCTTTGAGTTAGTGTAGAATTGATACGTTTATCTGAGAAAAACATGATCTGGGCCCCTCACTTGTCTTGTGCCTGGCTCGAGCAAGTCCTCACAACTGAGTGATGTCTGGAGTGGAGACCTCATGGCCTGGCAGTGTTTCATTGAGGCACAGAACAGCACCTGTGCCTCTGTCCCAGAAAATAGCACTCTCCCCTCACTGTGAGAAATGCCTTGCTATACATCTGGTTCCTTAAGGAGATAAGGATGTGCACAGACTCTTTGATGAAGGCCAGAGGGCCTTTATGCTGCCTCAGTAAGTGGAGGAGTGTTTTTCTACCTCTTTTGTTGGCTACAAATTCTGACCAAAGTTAACTATGACTGTTCTGCCCTGTTTACATAGTAACCTTCACACCCTTTGAAATACAAATAAACATGAGATGTATACAATTACACTAAAGTTCCAAATCCTACCTACAACATATGATTGTTCTATCCCATTGGGAAGGGAAAAAATTTATAGTATAAAAGAGGGGACTTCAGGGCAGATACAGTCAGAGGAGAAAGAAAAAAAAGAGAGGTAAATAAAGAAAGGGGGGAAAACACCTCTGCCTACTCAGGATCAGTTGATGAACTGTGTCCTCTTGTGAAGGGATGCCATAAGGTGAGCTTTGTGCCTCTAATGGTGTTGGAGTGCAGCTGGGAATATTCCTTTTTATGTCTATCTATCTATCTATCTATCTTACTAATAGATCTCTGTTCTTACACTTTCTGTTAAGAAACATATTAACACTCTGTAGTTACTTATCACCATCAGTTATTTGTCACTATCAATCCAGAACCTGTTTTCCCTCTGCTTCAATAAACCATACTATTTGTGTATCTGGTTTGTGTAAGTCCTTATGGACCATGACCAGACCTGTAGTACTGAACTGGTAAATTACACTATTTGTAAATTTGTGCTGGTGAAAGTTCTTATTGGACTTGATTAAATTTCTAGTGCTGAATTGGCAATAATCAGAAATTATGTCCAGCTGCCCCTGCCCATCTGGTCTCTGAGGACCAGCTGGAATGGCAAGGGGTTTTTTTTCTGCTGAATTTCCATACCTTTAATGCAATATTGAGCCACTGTGGGAGTCTATGAAAGCATTGGTATGCACAGTTTTCCTTGGTGATATCTTAGCAGCTGTATCATGTTCAGTTTTGTACATCTTCATATCAGAAATATAAGGAACAGTGTAGGAGATAGAATTAGTAAACTACCTTTGGAAAAAGTGGTAACTCTGTTTACTAAAGTGAAGATCACTAAAGACTTGGATATTGTACATAAAAGAACAGAAGAGTAATCTGTCAGCTGGGTTCCCTGGAATGGGAGAACTCAGGAATGTACCGCAGAGCAGAAGATATTCACATTTCTACTAAAAAGTACTAAAATGGATTCTTAAAAGGGTTATCAGCTTTACAGGGTTACTTAAGAACAGTTACACAAACAGCTGTTAGACAGGAATTAGGCATAATTTTCCTTGCCCGGGGGTAGATGCAGGGAGGGATTAGATCAGGTCTTGCCATTGCTACTGGCTCTACTTTTAATGATCTTTAAGAAGAAAAGCCCAGAGCCAAATAAATTAATGAAGAACCTCAATGTATGCCAGATTCTTGAGTCTCTTTTCTTTCTGCACTCTGTAAGTTTTAAGTACACCTGGATGTTTTGGAAATGAAATCCTCAAAGACCTTTAGGGATGCCTGGAGAGAAAGAGTAGAAGGAGCCATTGATGTAGCTGTATTTAGGAGATACAGTAACTGTGCAAGAAAGAAATAAGAAAAGACCACCCATAGGAAGCTCAGTTATCAGTGAAATGGAAACTGCCAGTGTATTAAGTGCTTCTCTGCAAGATGAGACTCAGGCTTTCCTGGAGATAAACAACTGAAAATATCAGTGTAGCTCATGTACAGGAAAGTCTATTGGCCTCCAGTATGGACATGGTCATTCATCAGTAAAATGAAGCTAAACTAGGTTTAGTTAATTTTTGAGACAGAAAAGAAAAGCATATTAACTTCTAACCTCAGCTGATTTGTCACAGCTTTCCTGAGCCTTTCTTCTTAAGGTTGTCTTGCAGATAAAACCAACTGAGAACAGAAAGATTGCTGGTGGTAGTGTGCCTGAGACAGCAGGGAAAGTTTGCTCTGAGGCATCTCCATTTGCTGGTTTCCATGGAGGATCATTTGTCGAGACAGGGGAAAAAGATTTTGGTTACATTTCTTTTATTGACATTAGTAGATTAAGGATTAATTACATTAACATATAAGCAAAAAGAGACTATGCTAAACTCCCCAAAATCAGTTGAACCAAAGAATTGCTTTTCTTTATTTTGTTGTTGTTGTTTGGGTAGTTTTGGTTTGTTGGATTGTTTGTTTGTTTGTTTGTTTGTTTGTTTTTGGTGGGGTTTTTTGGTTTGTTTTTTCTTTTGTTTTGTTTTCCCACATACATAATGCAGTAGTAATCCAGAAATGGAAATAGAATAATAAAAGTAAAGATTGAGGCAATCCATCTGTTAATACGATTCATGCTAAAAAGAAAGAGAAAAGCCTAACAGACATGAAAAGAAGAAAATGAGAATTCCATTCTCTCATTATTTGTTATACTTTTTTCCCTCCCATAAAGTCCATTACATTTTACTGCATTTGTTTTGTTCAGAATAGTCATCAATATTAGCCTTCCTCATTCAGTAAGGCCAAAAAGCTACCCCAAAATGTATTAAAGGCCATTGAATTTAGGATTCTGCTTTAATGATACTTCTCTCCTTTTAAAACACTAGTGAAAAATAAATTGCTAATGGTTGGGGAACCCATATTTTGAATTACCAGTACCACATTTCAAAGTATTCATTATACTTCATAACACATATGGACTGTATATGCAATCTCAGCTGGTTTTTGCTGCAGTTGATTATCATTGTGCTTTATAATTCAGTATAGATAAAGGTTTTTTATGTTTTCACTGCAGAATTTGTTTATTTTTTTATATTTTACACAAAAACCTCTGATTATTTTAAAGCAAATTGTAATACAAACATTTATAGACAGAATAAATTATTGTGCTGCAGGGGACATAGCTCTTGAGAAGCTGAGCTTGTTCGTGGTGACCAGAGATCCCTATGGTTGGGAATACTATCCTGAGATTTCTTTCTCTATTTTGTACCTACAAGTGAGAGGCGGGAATTACCCTTGTACACCAAACAGGTGCTCTGCCATGTCTTCATTTTATGAATATATCTACTACAGTAAAACTCAGTTACACTGAGTAATTCCTACAGCACAGACCAGAAAGAAATATGTTAACTGTAATTCTTGAGAAGTTGAATGAATTTCAATGGTTTCAAAACACAAAAGGTTGCTGCTTTTTGTTTTATTTATTTGAATTTTTTTTTTCTTCTTTTTTCTGTTCTCAATGCTTTGGTGCACTAGGGTGTGGAGGTGCCTTCCCCTGAAATCCTGGGGGGAGGGACCCTGCAGGGTATGGGTTTGTCCCTGTCCCTGCTCCCATGTCACGTGTGCCCCATACCTGTTCCTAATTGGTTGGTTTTGGGTGCCCAGGCCAGTGAAAGAGGGAGGGTCCTGTGACTAGAGCCCGCCTGGGAACTCCAGCCATGCGGGTGGAGGAATAAATCATCTCTGAACATCTAAAGAAATATCGCTTCATCTTTCCTTCCAAGTCCATTGCTGTCTTATACATGTAAGGATTCCCCTCATTGAACAAATGGTGGCGAAATGCTGGCAAACAATCCCTGGAGAAGATAATTTGTGAGTAACTCTGGATATCTCTTCTTGCTTTCGTTTTGCTGTCCCATTTCTGAATGATGGAGGACTCATGGAAGGACTCATGGCTGTCTGAATCACAAAGAGACATTTACCTTAAACTAAAAAAGGTTCTGGAACAGCAGTATATATAGATTTTAGCTTAATTCAAGCTCAGAAAGAACTAAGACACTTTTTGTCATGGCTGTTTAAAAACTTCTTCTATGTTTCTTGGAAGTTGATTCTTACCAAGGACTTTTGGAAGAATGTTTGGACACAGTTAATTTCCGAATCAAAAAATATGCCGATGCAAGACTATTTCCGTGAATATTACCTGATTTCAGAGACTGCTGAGCAATATCGGCTTTGTCCTGCTACTGTATCAGCAGCGAACACGTGTTCGAGCAGTGTGTGCGCGTTGCAATGGGCTCCCCTGTCACCCTGGAGACCACGCGGGCCCTGCCGCGGGCACGCAGTGCACTGCAGGCGGCAGCAAGGGAGCTCCCACGCATGGGAGAGCCAGTGAGACCAGGCACAGCGAGAGCAGAGCTGGCGGGGAGAGCGGAGGAGGTGGGAGTGGAGCCAGAAGTGACACGGCAGTGAGGGCCCAGCGGTGTTCGCCCTGAGGCAGTGGTGAGGGCGGTGGCCGCCCCGCACCCCTTGGCGAGCGACGTTTCAAGCCAAGAAAGGCAGTGGCAATTGCGGCAGTTGCTATGGCAACTGCGGTGAGCCACGCTGAGCAGAGCCGGAGTGGCGTGGGGGCAAGAAGGAAACCGTGCTAGCCGATGGCCACACAGCCAACAGCAGCAGCAGCAGCAGCAGCGGTGGCAGTACAAAGCTGCAGACATACGAACACCTTACAGGGCACGGCCGTGCATCCACATGAACGCCCAGAAATCATGGAGCAGTCACATGGAGCTCCAGAGGAGAAGCGAGCACAGCTCCAAGCGGCGGTACAGAGGTGGCCAAAGGCGGAGCAGCCGGCAGTGGCAGTGTGCAGCAGCATGGCCAGATCGGACCCATGTGGCCCCACACCCGAGGAGTAAAGACCCTGTGTCAGGAACATGCTGGCAGCCCTGTCCCCGGTGGTCCCAGCAGTGGCAGCTCCGGTGCGAGAGCGAGAAAAGCTGAAAGTGAAAGCAAGTACAAAAGAACTCGGAAAAATGAAAAGTTTATTGCAGCTAGGGTTTTTGGAACTGTAAAATGGTATAATGTAAAGAAAAATGACGGTTTCTTATTGAAAAGTGATAATGGAGAAAGTATTTTTGTTCATGAATATGCTATTGTGAAAAATAACCCCAAAAGCGATGTTCCAAGCTTAGAAGAAGGAGAAAGAGTAGAATTTAAAATTGTGCAAGGAAAGAAGGGCCCACAGGCCGCCTGTGTTACAGGCCCTGGGGTTGTCCCTGTGAAAGGTAGTAGATATACTGGACAATGTCCTCATAATCCCTATCCTTTCCCTATCCCACCTTTCCCTTTTATCCCATGTCCCTTTACCCCCCATATATGCCCAGCCCAAATTTCCCTTTCTGGTACCCCTCACAAAACCAGGGTTTTCCATTTGCCATGAATCCCTCTGCAATGCCGATGGGGGGGCATGAAAAGGAGGGAGGGAAGAAATTACCTGTAATTTTCTTAAGATTCCAACAGGTACAGAAAGGAAAAAAATCCTCTCCTGACTCAGTTTCCATCTGAAGCGTGCTCAAGTCCTGCCTCCCTTCTGATGCTCCAAAGAAAATCATTTGGACATTTGGGGACTCATGATAGTGGCTTCCTTTCTTTGGAAATTGTTTTGTTTTTTATCCAACTGTTTCCAATGTTATTTTATTTAATAAGAAAGGGTGAACTGTGGAGGTGCCTTCCCCTGGAATCCTGGGGGGAGGGACCCTGCAGGGTACAGGTCTGTCCCTGTCCCTGCTCCCATGTCACGTGTGCCCCATACCTGTTCTTGATTGGTTGGTTTTGGGTGCCCAGGCCCGGGAAGAGAGCAGGGTCCCATGACTGGGGTCTGCCTGGGAACTCCAGCCATGCGAGTGGAGGAGTAAATCATCTCTGAACATCTATAAAAATATCACTTCATATTTCCTTCCAACGTTCATTGCTGTCTTATAGATGTTGTAAGGATTCCCCTCATTGCAATACTAGGGTTGATGTTTGAGGTTTTCAAAATCTTCATTTTTTTTTTGTTTTAAATCTCATGCAAAACATATAATTTGAAAACCTCATTGTTAAATTTCTGCAAAGTTCTGACACATTGCATTTCTTTAGGGTCTTTCTGTGTTTCTCCTAGTATGTATTTAGTGATAAGAGTTACAATACAGAAGGTGGAAAGAAGAAAAGTAATATTTAAATATACACAGATGTTTCAGAATAGAGTTTCAAGAATCTAGAAAATTAAAATCCAAATGAAAATCAAAAGAAAAATGCTCATTTTTTTAACATGATTTTATTTTGGAAAATAAAATTTTTACTTTGTGGAAAATAAAAGAATGTTTTTGTGAAAATTAATTTTTGCAGAACACACCAACACATTTTCAGCCACCCATAAAGCTCCAAAGGCTCAATAACAACATATCTGGCTGCAAACACAAGAAATATTCTTCCCAAGGTGCCATTTTCTACAACACTTATTTACAGATTTCCAGAGTGAATAAATCTATTCATGCTAAGATCTTAAGCAAACTGTGCTGAAAATTATCCAGTAAAAGGCAAAGACACAGAACAGGGGTCTCTGGTTCCTAGCTTTCTCTTTGCAACAATCACTGAGGAAAAGGCCACAAACAGTTCAAAGACCCCTTGCCCACCAAGGTCTCCATTCAAGAGTCAGATTTGCCACCTGTTTCCTTGACCACTCTCCTTTCCACTGGTTCCGGGAAAGGGAGTTGTGCCAGTCCTGCCTGCCCTGGGCTTGTTGTCAGCTGAGATGTCTCAGCAGCCACAGGATGGGTCAGAACAATGTGAAATACATCTTTGTCCATTGATCCCCTTGTGTACAAAGGATGGAATTTCCAACAGTCTCTCTGGCATATGAAAAGCTCCAGTAGACAGGATCTCCTCCAAGTATTCCTGCACCAGGAAGTTCCTTATCAGGCTTTGAAGACACTCCTCCATGGCCCTGTCTTCTGATCCCTGCTTTCCAGTGAGGTCTTGGTGTTTTTCTGTCATTCTTGGTTGCTTCTGCATAGGATGAGTGATTGTGTTGTTGCTTTCATTGCATTAATACAGAATAAAATCTGTGTTTGTATTTCTGCAGAGATTCACATGCACAAATACAAATGAAAAACCAGTGAAAAAACAATGAAATAACAAGAACTTGAATAAGGAAAAAGCAATCACTCTCTAGGGAAAACATCTACCTACACAATGAGATCAGCTTTTCAAAGAGAAAGAATGGATTTATTTTCTCTGTTAATCATAAAGTTAATTATAATTTAAAATAAAAAATTTAGATTAGGTTTTACTCAGAAATTCTTTCCTGTGAGGGTAGTGAGGCTCTAGCCCACGTTTTCCTTCCAACCCCGGCCGTTCTATGATTCTACAATAAACAATTGAGAACAAGTATTCTGCAGGTTCCTTGCTGATAAATTTATAGATAAAGACAAAATGTGTATGCAATCAACTCCTATTTCTCCACATTGCTGTGATAAATATGAATGTGGGCAGATTTGATTCACATTTTTGTAATGCGGGAGAAATACAGGAATATATACTAATACTTATTTCAATGGTAAGCATGGCAAAATAAGGCAGCTGCCTCACTGAAGACAACGACTACAGGACCCCACTGCCCGCAGCAGGCTGCCCAGTGAGCGCTCCGCCATGAGGGCCCCGTGTGGTGCCGCCCCCTCTGCCGCTCCACACTGCTCCTCCGTCTGCTGCAGCAGCGAACTGTGAGGTACTGCATGGAGGTGCCCTGAGAGTTTTCCTTGAGCCCAGAGTCCTGTGGGTGAGATATTAAGTCACTTTTCTCTCTTCCCTTTTTATTCTTTTTCATTCTGCTGCTAAGAAGAGATGGGCGCGAAACTGACCCACATCCAGCAAGACGCTTATATCCAAATCAAATCAGCCCTTCTTTACAGAAATTACTGCTTTTCAAGGGCAGAGCTGAAGCATTTCTTTCACTGGCTGTTTAAACACTTCCCTTACCTTTTGCAAGACTCACTCCTTTCTAGAGACTTTTGGGACAAAGTTGGATGCTCTACAGTCTAAAAATGACTTATCAGCAGAAACAATTCTTAAATGCGTTAAAGACATTGAGTGTTCGGGAAGCTTTATCCCCACTTTAAAAATCCCCTCACTGTGTTCCTCTCCCCATGTCCCCGACCCCCTTTCCCTGCCTTGGATGGGATTGAGGGACGGATCTCGCCCAGGGGAGATGGATCCTGCCATTTCCCCTTCCCGGGGCGGCACCGGCCATGCTGTCCCCGGCTCTCCCCCCAGTCCCCCGCCTGTGCCCACTTCCTCAGCTGTGCCCCAACATGGCGTCAGCCACGCGGCCCCGGCTATTTCGCCGTCCCGCGGTCCCCCTCCGCTCCCTCCTGTACACGTCATCACGCACGACGCGTCCCCCATCCCCGCCGCCACTCCTCTGGCTGTGGGCACAGGCCCGCATCCCCCGCACCCCCACTCCGCTGCCTTCTCGGTTTCTCCCACAAACTCTGCTCCTGTAGTTTCTGCTTTAAATCCCACCGCTGCCAGCCTGGCTCTGGCAGTGCCGGCATCCAAAACCTGTCACACTTTTCCCCCTGCTGTGCAGCTCCAGGCTGCCACGGCTCGCCCTAGAGAACATCCCTCCTCCTTTTCAGAGGGTGACAGCAGCACCGCGGAGTCTGAGTCAGAGCCCGATGATAGATGGGCAGAAACACGAAGACAAGCTGCCCTGAATGGAGATTGCGAATTGGCCCAAAAGATTTCAGCCTTCCCAGTCGTTTTAACAAAACGGAGTGGGGAGAAATGCACAACAGAAAAAAGATGGGAGCCAATTCCCTACAGAGAAATTAAAGAGCTTTGCAAGGTCGCGAAGGAACATGGGCGGGTGTCACCCTACTTTAAAAATCTGCTTCAAGTCACTCTCTCCACTCTCACCCTAGTGCCCCATGACATTAAAACATTATGTCATGTCTCCTTTCTTCCAAGGAACATATGCTGTGGGAAATGATACGGAAAAGCCAATTGAGGCAGCTTCTACAAACATATCAAAGAGACCGCACTAGGGCTCATGTGACAGCAGAGTATCTGAGTGGAGAAGGTGACTTTGAGCACCCCCAAGACCAGGCCAAATTCATACCCGAGGCTGTCCTAGGACACATCAAAAGGGTAGCAGAGGCAGCGCTGCTCCAGGTCCCAGATGATGCTACTCCCACCTTAAACTTTTCCAATGTTAGACAAGGCACAGAAGAGTCTTTTGTTAACTTTGTTGATCGTCTAAAGAGTTCTATTGAGAGGCAAATTGATAATGCAAAAGCCCAAAAAGAGATTTTACATAGTTTGGCAATGACAAACTCAGAGTGCAAGAAAATCTTAAGGGCCCTGCCTCTCGATCCTTTGCCTGCAATAGACCAAATGATCAAAGCCTGTGCCAAACTAACATCCACTGAACACGTGATAGCAACAGCAGTCTCAAGAGGGGTGGCTGAAGCCTTAGTGGTATCATTAAAGGATAAGCAGAAGTGTTTTAACTGTAGAAAACCTGGACATTTTATGAAAGACTGCCCAAAACACCATGTAGCCAAAGACTCTCATTGACCTGTAGGGTGCCCACGCCAACACCAGCAGCATTCAAAAATCATCCAGCAGAGTACGGGATGGCCCTGTGCTACACATTTTTGGGAGCAGTGTTTGCCTCAGCCCACGCAAGAGAGAAGGCCAAAGATACCATCTGACACTTCCTCCTGGCATTTGCCACCCTGGGCATCCCTGCAGGCCCGAGGTAGCTTCCAGAAAAGAACATCAAACCCTACACCAGCCCAGCAAACACTGCCCCCGTGGACACAACCTCACCAGAAACCAACAAAGAACAACCTAAAGACCAAAGAAATGCAGCCCAGAGACAGTGCAGATTTCCATTACAGACATCGACCTGCCATCCTGTCACCAGAATTTCAACCAGGACATCGACCTGATAACCCATTGTGGTGCCTCCTTAAGTCTTTCCCAAATTGCCTTCATTATTGCAGTCCCTACCCCGTTCATCCCCCTGTTGCTTTCCCACCAGCTAATGCTCCCTACCTCCACCCCTTTGTGTTGCCCTTCCTGCCGCTGCACTCCCCGATACCCCTTTTGGGATGCTTCCTGATGCATTGCACTCCTGTTTTATTCACTCCCCATTTCCCCTTCCTCAGCCACATAAACTCATACCCTGTCACCTCACTACCACCCCCTCTACCCCAAGCTTTTAACTAATAAAGAAAAGGAAATGCAAAGAGAGAGGGACAGGAAGGTCCCCCTCCTGAAATTTTGCAAATTGTTTAACAATCTTGTTTGAAAACCCCCAGAGAAGCAGCTACCTGAGCCCGTACCCTCACTCAACACCATGATGCCCAGCACCTGCCTCCCCGCTTTCCTCTGGATGATCTTGACAACATTAGCCGTGGATGCTTGGTTGGTAGCACAACCCAAGAAGAATGTATAGCGAAAGCATCCATGCCAGCACCAAAAAGATGAAAGTCTTCATCATCAACTTGAAGAAAGAAAAAAACCACCTGAGTGGTTTGAGGACTTGCTGGGACACTAGAGACTCATGAGGTGTTTAGTCCCCTGTTAAAAGTTGTCTTATAGATTCCTTTAATTGTTTTTGTTGTTTTGTGTGTGCTCAGTTGCTTAAAATCTTTGCTTTTGAGATTCCTAAGAAAGGTCCTTTTAATTAGTAAAGAAGGGGGAGTTGCAGAGGCCGGTGGGCCTGCTGAGAAAGCTTCCCCAGAATGATCTGTTCTGTTACGCTAATGTTCCCCAGTTCTGCTCCCCTGGTTGGCTCCGTTGGTGGCCACAACCCCTGTTACTTGATACACCCTGGAAGTCGCTTCATCAGTTCCTTTACCCCTCATTGTTCTCCCCGAGAGACTTCCCTGAACCCTTGCACAGACACATTAAATCTCTCCTGTAGAACCCTGTGCAAAGACTCTTGCTGCTCATTTCATCGTCGGACTGTTTTAGCCAGCTGTCTGGTCTGTGTGTGCAAGCTGCCAGCACCGGGCGGCTTCGTCCTGGAGACGCTTTCAGGAAGGTCGGTACATGGAACCAGCTAAGGAGAAAATGACAGCATATAGTCTCAGTTGCACCTTAATTTGAGCAGAGGCATTTCTAATAACTTTAACAACCAGACCATTACAAGAATTTTGACCAACAACTCAAAAATTGTTCATTATCCATTAAAATATGTCACTAGAAAATATGGATACAACCAAGGCTCTGAACATTTTATAAGTGATTAAAATCAAATAAATTCTTAAAATATTATCTGGGTAGTAGCTTAAAACATTCTTCTGAGGCAAGAAAAAATCTAAAATATGCTACCAAGAAGGAATAAATATGGATTTTTTTGGTACAAAAGGGGCCTCATCTAAATTGCAAATGTTGTATATTCTCTTCTGAGCAGAGACATTTATGGTTAGCTTACCTACAACTAACCATAATGGATCTTGGATGAAAGTTGTTCTTGAGGGCTTTTGAGACATGAATGTTAAGGAAATGATAATATTATAGCTTTACAGACTCAAAAAGTAGTTTTCCAAGTCAAAACACTGATTCTATAAGTCATTATTAAGTATGGCGGCTCATTCAAAAATTTATTAAAAAGATAGAAAATTAGAATATTCCATTAAGTTATACTGATTTATATTATGTGCATGTCAAGCTTCTTTCAGACATATGCAAAAGGAATTTTGTACAGAAAGCAAACTATTTTTACCTTGTGTTTTCATTTGCATTTCATTTAATCTTGAATGACTGTAGGTCAGCTTATTCAAATGTTCATGTTTTATTGAATCTGATTATAGACCACCCAAGAGAGCTGAGATAGATTCACATCCAGCCCTCTCTCACCTTGTCACTCCAGGAAACAGCTACACAGCTGCATTGCTTCATCTTCTTCTCCGTCCCAGGCTGATTCTCTTCTCCTTTTCTTGGGCACATTACTGACATTTGGTTTAAAGAAAAGTGGAGAGGGGGAAAAAAGACCATTAAGAGTGCTAGTTAATTAGAAACTCCTCTGTTTGCTATAAGTAAATTAATTCAGATATAGCCATTTTTTTTTTTTTTTTTTTTCACACTGAAGCTTAAAACATTCTTCCTAGGCAAGAAGAAATCTAAAATATGCTACCAAGAAGGAATAAATATGGATTTTTGGTACAAAATGGGCCTCACCTAAATTGCAAATGTTGTATATTCTCTTCTGAGCAGAGACATTTATAGTAAGCTTACCTACAACTGACCATAATGGATCTTGGATTGCTGGATTGCTTGTGTCATTGCTGTTTGGGTAAGAGAGCATACAAATAAAAGAGAATGTTTGGCTTAAATGTGTAGATAAGATATTAACATTGTTTTTTAACCAGGAATTTTTATAATCTACCTGGAAGGTTAAACTGAAATACTAATTTAGGTGTGGTCACAGGGTTAAACTGTTGAGATAGATTTGATGTAAGTGTAATTTAGGTATTTTTCCATTCATGGAACATCCTTATGTGCTCACCATATTGGCCCAAATGTTTGGAGAGTGAATATATGGGTAAGGTAGATAAAATAAGGGATAAAAGGCTATTTAAGGATTTTAGCATGCATGTGTTTGACATTTTCTCAGGTTCTGATTTATTATAAAGACTAAAATATTAAGTTAGAAACACAAAAAGTGCTCCATTAGAAAGTAAAGCAGGTGTGACTCATCACGGTTTTCTTCATTGATGAAAGTACTTTTGAATTTAACACACAGTCATGATTTATAACTCATTATATTTTTCTGGATTAACTGTGACTATCTAAGAAAAGATTTTACAGTGACCAATCAGAGTAAAACCAACAAACAAACCAAAATAAACCCCAAATAGTTAA
Source organism: Lanius collurio (assembly GCA_020086605.1). Lineage (NCBI taxonomy): Eukaryota > Metazoa > Chordata > Aves > Passeriformes > Laniidae > Lanius > Lanius collurio. Next base: position 1,131,270 of record JACBWW010000052.1, read on the forward strand.
TGTTTGTAATTTATCCAAGCTGAATTAGTCTGACACTTAGGTCAATTTCTGTGTTTTTCACAGTAGGATTTTGTTGACTGAATGCAGAGAGGAGGCATAATAGGAACACAGGAAAGTTGGAATCTGCTGGGTGTGATATTTATCTTAATAATCAGTAGGATCAAATTGAAAGAAAAGTCCTGATCTCTTTCTGCAGTTCCTTAATGGAAAGGGTTGTTCGTAGTTGTTTGTAGTTGTTTGTAGTCACTGGCAAGTAATGGCAAGGGCCAGATCAGAGCCAGTTGCACCTGTGAGTCCATTACAAAATTTTTATCAACCCATCACAGCCATAGCCATAAATTTTTGTAAACACAGAGACATTTTCTGATAATGGCAGAATTGCTTCACTGTAACTGCCAAAATATAGACAAAAAAATAAACTGTATGCAAAGATTAATTTCAGCAATAGAAATGCATCCACAGCAAAACTATAAATCGACAAGTATTTTTATAATGGAAGAATCTATAATAGATGTCATTTTTTTCATCAAGTTTAATCATAATTCCAAGTAACAAATAGAAACAGATTAATTACCTTAATATTCTCTTGACAATACCAATAGAAACATTTCTTACCCCTCAGTTTTTCCAAAATAAGGTTTGTGTTGGTCTTGCATATGCAATATATTTTACCGTAGTGTCTCCCACTATATTTCAGAAAATGGTAACGTCTGTTCTTCTAATCACCTGCACATGCTGCACACTCTCCTTGTCACGTTGCATTTCTTTTTGCTCTGGTATTATAAAGATCAAAAATTAGTCCATCAACTAATGTTTATTACAGTGGGGTAATTAATGAGATCTAAGTTATTCTCTTTTTTAAGTATTTGAAAATCTTAAAACTCCAAGAGAAGAGTCTTTATGCAGAGAAGTGCAACTGTACCGCCTTTTTTTTGCCAAAGCCCGCCAAGACCAGACTTGTACCAATGGTACTGTTATGAAGACTCTTGCACTAACCTTAAATTTTTCCTTGCATCTTCATGTCATCCTTCATCTCCTACATCGTTGTATACATTTGAGAATTGTCTGTTTTGTAATCCACACTGTAGGAGCCTGACCTGTACCTAGGGATTGTTGTGCTTTGTTTTACAGAGCACAAATAATGACTGAAATAAAACTGAATGCTAGACATTGCTTAGCAAAAAACCTGGGAGATTATGGAGGAAGAAATTTTTCAAGCAAAACATGGAAATTCTTCGTCTTTCAGATGCTATTATTGACATGTCAGGAAGACACAAAAACTGACCCTTGCTATGTGCTTGTTTTACAGGTAAAAGTGGATTGACAACTCTAATCTTATTGTTATCTGTCCTTGTCATACAAATCCACTTTTGTGCCTTGCACACAATGTAGTGGCCATACACATGCTTAGTTTATATACAGTCTATATGACAATATTTAATTCAATTTATAGCACAGTTGGATGAGTGGCATTATTTTTGATCACAAAAATACTGAGCCAATTCCTCAGGTATTGTAGGTAAGTCCAATGTTTTCAGCAGAAGAATGTCGTTAAAGAGCCTGACATATATTTTACACTAAATGCTGCATTCTTGTGTCATGTAAAAACACCTGTTTCACAGCTAAGCAGTGTTTCTTGCTACTATCTATTTTTCAAGGAAGCATATATCAAGCTTATGGCACTTTTGTGAAATACCCACATTAAACCATATGGTAGACAAAACCACTCAGATTAATAATTTATACAAGAGCTGACAGGACTTCTTGCCCTGGCTGGCATTCTCACAGTGTGAGCTCTCTTTCTGGGGAAAACTCCCTGCCAAAATTCTCACAGAGCTGGAAGGTGCAATTCAGCCACCCATAAAGTAGTTGTAGAGGGTGTGGCATGGGTCAAGCTTTCTGTGCCAGATCTGTCCCCTTGCTTAGCTAGATGCTCCCCTGCAAATCGAATTTCAGGGGGATTAGTGATCTTTTCCCTCGCACCGAATATTCCTTAGGACAAAATCTGTTTCATGAAATGAATATTGCAAAGCTCAATTATTAGCAATGTTTCCCCCCTAAAGCTGTCCCCTTAGTTGCTATTTGGAATTGGAGTTGGTTGTTTTCACATTTTATTTCAAGGAATTCAGATGATACATGTAATCTCTTATTAATGCCTTGGGAAAGTGTATTTCTTGATTATGGTTTACCTCATGTCTGTTTTACAGATGACTGAAACATAAATGAACTTCATTTTCTTTGCTGGCACATTTATACAGTCCAGGAATAAACCTTCCATCCAAAGAACAGTACACATAAGGTTTTGTTCTACAAAGAATGCATGAGTTTAAAAATTAACAAATACTGCAGATACCAAGAGTGTGCTCTGCTTCAGTACATTAGTCTCTTATCTTTTACAGAAAAGCCTGAAAACTGAATAAAAACATGCATGCCCAGAGCTCTATTCCTTGGATATTAGCTGTAGAAATATATGAACTTGTTCACAATAACCCAGGAAGACTGTACAAGTGCAGCATCAGAGACAACAGATGGCAGCCTTAATCCATGATGTTCCAAGTACTGCAGAAACATCAGCATCTCTTGCCCCTCACCCAACAAGTCGCAGCTATCTTTCAGCACTTTGTAGGTCAATTTACAAACATGTCCAAAAAGTTTGTTTTGAGGATCTTTTTCTTATACAAGCCTGGTTTGGTTTGCATCCACCCTGCTATCACTATAAATGGATATTAAGGTGAGGACTGACAGCATCAGGAAGTCAATGCTTTCCTTGCATTTAGTTCAGGAGGACACTGCAGGGCTGTTGCAGAGTGAATGTAGAGTATTTGGCACTGTGGACACAGCCTGGTGAGCAAACCCCACATAGATTAGCACACTGAAAACTTTCCTGGATAGAATTGCCTTAATGGTTCACAGAAGGAGAGAAGCCACGCACCTTATCATCCTTGTCCTTTGCCTGGGCAGCATTCCTTTTGAGGAGGTCACACAGGAGGGCATGCCTGCCTGCCTTCCCTCAAGTTAAAAAACTTACATAACTAAACAAAATGAATTTTGCTATATGCTGTGACAACTTTCTATGTTTTCTCTCTGGAAATGCAGGCTAAAAGATAGGTCCTCAAGGCACCCACCACTGAACAGTGATTTTCTTTTCCTGTTCTTATGAACAGAAAGGCTAAGGTTTTCTTCATTTATGAGAAATAAATTCCTGAAGCAAATTTCTTTCTTCCCCTGCACTTTTACAGGGAATAACATAACTATAAATCTTTCACAGGATTGCTGAGGGGCCTAATTAGTTAATAAATCAACTAAATCACTGCTAGCAGAAGCAGCTGTAAGTTTAATCTCCCACTGGTAGTTTGTTCTTCTTTATTCTGTGAGTAGAGTTGTGGAGCTAACTAACTAACTTTCTTGTGCTTTCTGCATTTGTCCTGCAATGTAGTGTCAGAGCATTTTTGTCACATTGAAACACAACATGCCTCATTATCATAACCAAACTTTGGAGCATGATATAGGCTCATATGATTCTTGTCAAAAATGTCTCACTGTCCTCATACATAGATGTATTTCAGACTAGAGTCTGTGTTGTCAAGAATTGTCATAGTTGCTCCATGGAAAAAATGCTTCTAAATTGCTGAGAGATAATACAGAATTACAACATTCTTGGTTATCATTTACAAGAGTTCCCTTTGAAATACAGCCAAAGGAATTCTGGTGACAGAATTGATGCAGAATAATATTATATAAGTTATTGTTGGCAAATACAGATATTCTAGGAGGATTATAAGAGGAAGAAAATATGCAAGATGGTTAATGATAATTGCCCTTGCTAGCCAATCTAATCAAAGCAGCTTAAGAAAAGGGGAAAGAATAAAACGCCATTCACTGTAATTCAGGATTTGATTTAGTTTTCTTGTGGCACTGCAAATCAGCTTCACTTGTCAGGCAAAATTTCTGGTTTCCTGTGTTTTGTTATAAGAATTAGTAAATTGCTTTTTGTAGATCAAACTTTATTAGGTCATTCCTAAAATAAACAGAAACAAATGTCTGATGAACTGGATTCTTCCATGGTTTTCCAAATATGGAATTTGATCTTTGCTGTACAATCATCTTGTTACCTGTTGTCTAAATATTTTTCTCAATGTTTTCTGCAGAACATGTTATTTTGCTGGTTTCTGTCTGTGAAAACCAACATTTTTTTCATTACTAGGTATAAGGCAGCTGCCACTTGCATTTATGTGCTTATACATGATGGTTTGCAAATACCTTAGGTTTCATTAAACTGCATGTGGGAGAAGTAACTTATTCCAGAAATACAACTGAGGAGTGAATACTTGGTTTCAAGCCTAAGAAAAATCAGTAATTAGCATATATGTATCTAGATGGTGATATCCATCATACAGAAAACACTGTCACTCTGTTGATATTTTATTAGGAATACATTTCTATACACTGCAGCTTTTCAGGCAGAATATTAAACAAAAATAGTCTGCATCCATTCCACAGTTGGATGCTGTGACACTAAATGGGAGCAATTTATTTCCATTGAAATACACCTTTAACTTTTACTATACAAACTTTGGTTTCATAAATTATTCCACCTGTAACTAAGTCTTCTGGATAGCTTTGCAAAACGGATAAAAAAAGACAAGAGCCAAAAGACCAAACCTAAATAAAGCCCCAGTATAAAGAAAAAGGAAAGAAAGGCAACAAGAAGCACAAACAGACAAGAGACAACGGAGGAAAAATGACCCCCAGACCATAAGAACTTTGTATGCTCAGCTGTGTTGTTTCAAGAAGAGCAGAATCACCCTGCTCCCCAAAATAATCTTTCTCTATTTTTATGCCCTTTTGCCTATTTTTATTTCCTAGGAAAACAAAGAGAGAGCAGGAAGTGAATAAGGCATGGCATTATTTATAGCAATGACAGGCAATACCAGTATCTTGCAAGAAAACTATGTGGCAAGCTGCTATTTCTAATGACTGAACCACTGCATAGTTTTCAATAATTAAAAAACCCAAATCTAAACCCAACATTACTTTGCAAATAATTTCCTAGCAATTAAGAGCTAAATTAATCAACTCTCTCTGTGTGCCCTGAATTGTTCACCCAGCTCTGTCAGCTCATCTGCACAATTGTTATTGAGTTCTGATTAATTTCATAAGCATAACTCTAAATTAGAGAGTTTGATTAACTGAAATCCAGTAACATAGCTGCTTGGGATTTTTCAGCAAAACATTTTTGTCATGGAAAATACCATTTACTGAAATAAAATACCAGTTTTATGCAGAAATATGTCATGTTGATAAAGAATTCTTTTGAAGGTCTTCTCAAGTTCAGGACAAAATTTTTATTCAACGAAAGTGATGAGAGAGAGAAAAAGAGGGAAGAGGGAAAATGGAGCCTGAACATTGTAGATCAGGGACTTTGCCTATGAGTCTTCCTCATGTCAAAGCCACCAGTTGATTCACTACTCTGAGCTGACTACTAAACTTTAAACAGAAATTACTATTTTGATTGACTCTGTTGCTTCCATCATTGGAATTTAATGACACACTACCTGACTATAAACTTTAAATGACCAAAAATAAATACCATAGAATCACAGAATCAGAAAATATGCTGACTTGGAAGGCACCCACAAGGATTCTTGAGGCCAACTCCTGGCCCTGTACAGAACCATTCCCAAGAATGTCACCATGTGTTGAGAGCATGGTCCACATGCTTTGGGCCAATTTGGTGGTTAAGAATGCTACCAGATGATAAATTGTCTACACCTGGTGAGCTCACACAATGCTTGTTCTACCAAAACCACTGGCCTATGGAACTGCAGAATGCTCATTGTGTAAGAAGGAGAACTGGAAGTTCACCAGCCCCAGTACTCTGCCAACTCAGCCAGGCCACCTGGAACACTGGGGTCCACAACAACCAGGAACCACCAGAGAGATCCTCAAGACAGAAGAATGCCTGCGTAAATGTGTTAATGATTTTGGGGAAGTTATTATCATATGTATGTTTAGTCTGGGACAATCAGTGAATATGTATGCAAAAAACAGTATGTAAACAGAAAATTTCCTTTACTCAATATGCACAGCTTTGGGAGGAGCTATCCCCCCTGTGCATCCAGAAGAATAAAAAGTGTCTGCTTCTTAATGCTACATTGGTGTTAATGAGTTTTTTAATTTACCTTTTTGTAATTTTTTGTAACAGAAATTTACCTTTTTTAATTTTTTGTAACAGAAAGGCATAGTTAGTATTTATAAAAACCAAAACACTTAAACTATCCCTGAATGTGTTGTAAAAATCCTCTTACCAATACCTCACTGCTAATCAAAGTAAAAGGAAAAAAGTTCATCATCACGAATTAAAGACTGAATTGGTCCACTCATAACTAATAAGACATACATACATTTGTATATTTTTCAGGCATTTTAAAAAATATAATATTCTGCTCGTTCCGCACTAATGAGTTGCGATAGCTAATGAATATATCCCAAAGTTGTGTGGGTTTTTTAACTACTGGACTTCTGTACACCCAAGTCTCACCAGTAAATACTCTGTATTATGAATTACACCTGCTGAGAAATCTGGAAAAATATATGAGCTGGATGACACCATGGTCTGCTGCCCTTTCTTTATGAGAACGTCCTTCTAGCAAGCTCCTATATGTCAGATTGAAAATGGAAATAACATTTCTGTTCTGTCCTTGAGACATAGATCAAACAATATTGTCAGAAGAGAGGTTTCTCTGTCAAACATTCCTTTGATCCCACTGGAGACTGTGCTGCTGAGCTTGTGTATCCTTTGGATCAGAGAAAGTGCCTCACTATGCTTTGTTAAACTGCTCTGTCTATAGGTTTTGGTGTTGCAACCATGGCATTTACTAGTAATAGTGTACAAGGATAAGAAGGGGCTGTTAGTGCACTGTTCCAACAGATTTCATGTTCTTTTCCTGTGGTCTTTTGGGGGATTATTCTTTTATTTGTTTATTTTTCTCAAGGACCAAATCTAATTATTATATAATTTTTAGGACAAATTATTTAGTTTTATTTGTAGTTAGTGAAGCACTTTTTTTTCTCCTCATTTTTGAATGAGGAGAAGACTAGTATTATTGAGAAATTAGCAATCAGAAGAGGGAAGATATTTCCATCCCTTTCAGGAACAGGAACTATATGAATTTAATATGAATTGCAGCAACTTAGGTACAATGCATTATTCACAAATTCAAAATGCACACATTTTTATGCTGATTTGACCACAATCACACAATTTCTATTTGCTTTTTGCCACATCACTAGCATAAACAAATAAACTTTTAATACCAATTGGTGCTACTGATGTGACCATACAGTGAGTGCAAAACTGTAACTGTCTGTTAAGCATACTAAACCAGCAGTTTTAGTGATAGACTAAGCTGCTTGAGCTTCAAGACCTCATTTAACATATGGCAGAAGTTTCCTGATGCACCAGCATGGGCTGGGAGCTGACCTGCTGGAGACCAGCTCTACAGAGAAGGACGTGGGGGTCCTGGTGGACAGCATACACTTCCTGAGCCAACAGTACACTTGTGGCCAAGGAAGCCAATAGGATCCTGGGGCACATTAAGAAGAGCTTGGCCAGCAGGTGGAGGGAGGTGATCCTGCCCCTCTGCTCAGCCCTGGTGAAGCACATCTGGAGTGCTGTGTCCAGTTCTGAGCTCCTTTGGACAAGAGAGACATGGAGCTCCTGGAGCAGCTCCAGTGGAGGTTACGGGGATGATGAAGGACTGGAGCATCTCTCTTACATGGAAAAGCTGAGGGAGCTGGGGTTGTTTAGCCTCGAGAAGAGATGACTGAGAGGGGACCCCATCAATGTCTGTCAGTGTCTGCAGGGAGGGGGGCAAAGGATGGACCAGGCTCTGCTCAGTGGTGCCAAGCAATAGGACAAGGGCAAAAACAGATGCATGGGAAGTTTCACCTGAACATAAGGAAGATCTTTTCTATGCAGTGAACACACACTGGAACAGATCACCCAGAAAGCGTGTGAAGTCTTCCTCACTGGAGATATTCCAGAACCACCTGGTTGCAATCCTGTGCCATGTGCTCTGGGATGACCCTGCCTGAGCAGGGAGAATGGACCAGATGATCCATTGATGTCTCTTCCAAACTGACCCATTCTGGGATTCTGTGATTCTGTGCTAAGAAATGTTTTTAGTAAGTATATAATACTGCTCTGTTTATATTTATGGTTTCTTTTCTGATTATTGTAGATGGATGGTGTTGGTGTGGTTGCATATGGATAGTACATAGGCTGTGTCATGTCCTGGGATCTTGATGATCCCAACTGGGCAGCTAGGCAGAGGGTGTGCAACTCTCTCCAAGAGCTCTTGCTGACATGTTGCTGATACTTCTGCTGCCAGGTGGGAGCTTGTTGCAGTGAGGGGAGCTGGAGAGGAGGTATGCTAAGAAAGAAGGAAGGAATTAGAGATCACTGACTGTTTTGCCTCCACCTGAAAATAGGATGCAGCCATTCCATGGGTATGAACCACAACAGCTTGGTGACTTGCTGTCCAGGCACCACCTTTGGGCTGATGCTGCTGCAAGATGCATACTACACATTTATCCTCCTCAAGGATGCTGAAATTTTTTCCAGTAGCCTTATGGCTTCCAAATGTTCTTAATACATGTTACAACTGGGAAGGAATATGACTGCATTCCAAAATTGTAACATGCCTCTGAAATGACCTTTGAAATATTTGCCACTTTCAGGACTATAGATTCCAAAGAAATTTTCGAGTCTAGAAATCACCTGTGGTGTAATTACCTGAATCATAGCAGTCCCTTCAATGACATCTGACCAATTCAAGCTGTCAGATATTTTAATGAAATAAAAAAGCAGTAAGGAAAAAGAGCATTTCTTTGTCTTGTAACAGGGACAAAACAAAAATCTACTTAATCTGTAACTCAGATTGTATGTTTTGTCTTGGACTACAGCTGACAATCAAAATTTGATTCAGCTGTAATGCAGATGTATCAGAAGAGCAGCCCTAAGGAGGCTGTAGGTTTTCTCTGCCATGCAGGGTTTTCTCTAGTGACCATATTTTCCGACTCTGTAGCATAGACTGGGAAGCTGGCTGGAGGCTGTTCCTCACTGATGGATGATAGCATTGTACTCTGGTAGTAGTGCTTTTCTGTATTAGCCCTTGCAATGTAATATTGTTTTGTGTTTTTTTGAGACAAAAAGTATATCTTGGGGATTATTTTTCTTCTCAGGGAAGGAGAAGGAATTCACCGGGGTCTCAGTTTACCTGCTTTTTAAAAATATCTGTTGAGAAGGGATAGTCATGTGTAGAGGATGGTGGGGTGATGTCTGCCTTGTTTCTCAGACATAGAATGCTTCTCTTTTACTTAAGCAGTTCTTGTTCAGTTTCTTCTAATTTTTATTGTGTAATTGTGTTAATGTGATCTTGTAAATGCCTCCTTTTTAAAGAAAAAATATAATTCAACTTAGAAAATATAATTTTTGATTTAACCTTCTTGTCACATATTTTTGACTAATGGTTGTGGCATTGGACTTAGGAAATTAAATACAGTTTCAAACTGCTTTCAGAAACAAGATAATTTCTTTTGTGCTCCTCAGTTATTGGGGTGAAACATTACTTCCTGCAGCATGGCTCACCAACGTATTATTTACTTTTTCACTTGTCCTATTTCAAATTTGAAGAAAACTGTGTTAACTAGTGTTGCTGCAAGGGCCGGCAAATCTGAACTAGTATATTACATGCAGCTCTTCTCTGAAAATATTTGCAGTCTTTTTGAAAACAATTGCCTGCTAGAATGCTTGGATTATTTCCTTGAACCCGGGGATTTGCTCAGTCTTTCTAGCTATGACTTTTGAGAACCCTATATAAGCAGCTGTGGAGGTGCCTTCCTCTGAAATCCCCAGGGTAGGGACCCTGCAGGTTATGGGTCTGCCTCTATCCCTGTCCCCATGCCAGGTGTGCCCCATACCTGTTCCTGATTGGGTGGTGTGGGTGCCTGGGAGCCTGGGAAGAGAGCAGGGTCCCATGACTGGGAGTCGGCCTGGGAACTCCAGCCATGTGGCTGGAGGAATAAAATAATCCCTGAACATCTACAGAAATATCGCTTCATCTTTCCTTCCAAGTCCATCGCTGTCTTATATGTTGTTGTAAGGATTCCCCACACTACAAAAAGCAACATCTTTCCTATACTGGAAAAAATGTTATTTTCTGTGTCTAAAGTCAGTAAGAAGTTGCAGATAGAGATTCTTTTGGAGGTCTACAGGGAAGACCATTAGTCCTTTTCATGCTCTACCACCCTGGAAGGTATATCCTTAACCACTTTTGCAATCAGAACAAACTGCCAAGGCATCTGAACTCCTCAACTTAAGCCAGCTCAAGCCACAGCTGAAATAGATAATAGGCAGAAATCTGTGTCCTTTCCATGTGCCAGACAAGAATGAGTGGTGCAAACAGGCGTATGCCTGGTGCCTAACATGGTGCCAGCACCAGAGGTGCAAGCAGGCACAGAGGGCATTGTGGACAGGCAATGATGAGAAAGGATTTCAGAGACTGGAACTGCCAGGAAAAAATATCAGCTGACAGGTGGGAATTGAGGGGGAAGAAAGAAAAGGAGGTCTTCTGATGGGCAAGTGGTCTGTAGGAAGAAAGAAAAGTAAATTTTCATCCTAGGCTTTTAGGAGACTCTTGTTTCTCTTGAAAATTTTCTTCTCTCCCATACTACCTGCTTTTTCAGCTGTAACAGACCACATCCTGCTCCAGTGGAAACCTCAGATCAGTCTTACTGTCTTGGTCTGTTCCACCACCGAAACTGAGTTTTGCCTACACAGTTCACAAACCCTGAACTGACATTGAATATGACTTTCAAGAAACTATATCAACAAACCTGGCCTGGTTTTGGTTATTTCCATAAGTATACTCAATTTGTTGAAAACTAATCTTTTAAAGTAATATTTAAGTTAGATTTCCTGATTGTTTAGACTATTACTGAAGTCATCATATCTATATTTGTGCATATTCATATTTGTACAGAGAGCTTTATCTCCCATATTCCCTGTTGCAATGTTTTGTAGGTCATCGGAAAACTTCTCATTGAGTTTCTGCAAACACAGTCAGTATCTATGGAGCTTTCATATCAAGTAACAAACTGGATAACATATATTTTGTAGATGTAAATATATTTTTTTCTATGTATTTGTTGAAATATGGATGCATGAATAAGCTAGTCTTTGGAAAGAGAATTATCCACTTTCATCTCAAACTGAGTTTTGTGACATTGGTTGTCCCCACTTTTATTAATAACCTTATGACAAAATTGTTTTCAAATCCAACTGAGGCATCTGTTGTCTATTTATTTGATTCTAAATATCAAAACTATTATTTGAAATTTCTAGCAAAAAAAATTATTTTTGCAATATTTTAAACCATAGTAATTGCTGGTTCAAGTCTGTTCTCATATTATAAGAAAAATTCTGTGTTTTTGTGTAAAAGTGAAAAAATACTTTAGAATCACATGAAACTGGAAAATATGTCATACCTCCTCCATCAATTATTCAAATAACTTCAGATAATCTGTAGTTACTAAAACAGAATTTCTCATTTGCATATAAAAAGAGCACATAATCCAGTTAGCAACCAGATTTCTTTCTTAAACACTGTGGCACTGTGGCAAATCCATTTGATTCTGCACTAGTCCCCTCAGAAATAAATTTACCACATATAACCAATAATTTTAAAGGTTTAGCCACTGAAATCTTCATGTCCTTTGCCTTAATTTCTTATTTAGTTTATCTTAAGAGTGCTTATCATGCTCCCATATGGACTTCTCAACCAGTAATCCAGCTGTCTTTGAGTAGTGGGTATTGGATGCTAAAATTTAAACAATAGAACATATTTAACCAGCTGTCTTACAACCTTAGTAAATATAGATTTTACTGTGCCTTCCTAAATAAAAATGCATTATTGACACTATGATAAAAATAAAAAATAATCAAAACATGCAACCTATTGAAATTACTTTCTGTTCTTAAATACAGATGACTTATTTTTATAGGACTAAGTGGAGGGTATTTGACTGAATCTAAATTTGGCACCTTGATTACCAATTGTGCAGTCATCTGCTTTGTGCCACCTACTGGTCTACTCACTATTCTGTAATATTACATAATTGTTTTCTCCTCGTGAAACTACTTCTGTGCCTCTAAGATGTTTACTAATTTGGGCAGCCTTTATTACTTGTTGATCTGGGGTTATGTATACATTGATGCCATTAGATGTCATTCATAAGACTGAAAAGCAGGGAGAAGAAACATTGAGCAAAAAATGCAGCTTTTAGTCAACTGTGTATTTTCTCTGATTGCGAAGCAAGCTTTGTAGCCTTCATGTCTTGATAAATGTCTCTTTGGGATGACTGCTTTATTGGCTATGCTATAAGCTGGTTGTAGGAAAGACCTCTCATTGTAGTCAATTCCTGTGTGTTTGAACAGTGACAAGAACATGGAAAGGGTGGTTCTTATTATGGGTTATAACTGAAGCCATAGAAACATTTAGTAGCAATTTATTAACCTTATAATTAATATATTTATGAAACTATTTGTTGACAGGTTTGAATATTGAAAACTGTAGGCCACCCATCCTCAGGCAAGCTGTAACATATACTTATTTGCTAAATATAAAGTGATACACTTGTCTACATTTTTTGGGGGCTTGAACCTAGAAGCAGGTCTTGCAAAATGTTTTCTGAAAATAAGTAAAATCACCAGTATTTTCTGCTGTGCTGTACTGTCTAGAAGGATGTGGTCAATCTGTTGCTGGTGTTATTCTTTTGAGCAATACTCAATCAATTTTCTTCTTTTTTTTCATAACTGGCTTCTACTTGTTAAAAATGTTACTGAGATTGGGATACACCCTACTTAATGACTAATTCCTACCTATTGCAACTTTTTGTCACTTAAAACTCTGGCTTATAGCTGCAGATAGTTAAGACTCTTCAAATAGAAAAGTTTTGAAATTCTTACATTATCTTGCCTCAATTCCTCTTATTGTAATTTCTGATGCTTTCTGACAGTTACTTTAAGCTGACAATTCACTTTAAGGCAGTTTTTCTGATTGTATTTTTTCCACAACAGCAGACAGAAAATTTATTTTAAAATGCTGTTCTGTATATAAGAATTTTAAATAATCAGGAAGCTCTGATTTAACTCTCTCCTAATTTCCTGACTGCAGGTAAATGCATCTTCTTGTTAAATGTGGCCTTCCTTCTGCCTTGTCCTGTTTGGTTTTCATTCTTTTGAAATGGAGGAGTACCTCGAAGGAAGTTAGAAAACACAGGCTCTATTGTTCTTCTTTGGCTGTAGGAAGACATTTTCTCACACACCATTTGCTGTAGTTTTTCAGAACAGAATCAAGATTTATTGTTGTGCCTTCCCTTTGTGAAGAAGACACCGTGTCCTGTACTGAAAAGACTAAGTGAATGATTTTTCTATACATGGATTTCTGACTCTTTTCCTTACTCTGCTGTGGATTTCCATGATTTCTGTTGGGACTTTTTAATTTTACTTCCCTCTTAGATGCGATATTTTGGCTTTTAAGTGTTTTTTGAAAACATACTGCTCAAAAATTCCATATTAGTGTCATAAAACAGAGAGAGTTTTCCACAACACCAACCCCTCTCCCAAACATATCAAACTGCTGAAACTGCCAGTTTTCCCAAGCAGGCTTTATCCATAGATTTTCTTGGCAAAGCTAAGTGGATTTTGTTGAACTGATCCAACCTCAATTCCACTTGTATTGCTAATCATTCTGTTTTATAATGTGCCTGACTCTTAGAGTAACCTTCAGTAAATCGTAAACTAGGATTTTAACAACATCTTCAAGACTCCAAGACTTGGAAAATCAGTTTGGAATCTAACCAGTTCAGAAAGTATGTCTATTACAAGAGGAAAGGTTTTTATGTGTGTTTGTTGTTTTTTTTTTTTTTTTTAAACCCTCTGTGAAGGATAACTTCTCATTTCTATCTCTGTTTTCAATATGTTACCCATATAGTCTCAAATGAAACTTTGACACTACACTTAAACACAATAGATGGATTTATCTCTACTCCTAACAAGTTATTTCATTCTTCTCTGCTTTGTTTCCTGATCTGTAAAGTGACTCCTATTACCTCTGCCCTTAGAAGAGCATTGTGAATATAAATTTATGAGCACTAAGAAGTGTTCATGAACAAGAGAATGAAGAATTCACAGATGGAGAGTGTGAAGGATGCGGAAGACAGGAAAAACTTCAGAAGTGAGGAAATTAGTGCTTGATGTACAATAGCATCTTTCTACAGAATGACCAGAATGTACTTTCCAATCTGAAAAATAAACAGAGTAGGCAACTGTGCATATAGAGTTATGATAATTTCGATTCTTTGTTTTGTATTGAAGGCATATCAGACATTTTTGTCCCACAGGTAAGACAACTTTATTGTTAAGTGCCTGTAACATTAAAGCTTTAATGGGATTTGACTTGATGCATAACAGGAAACTTATACAAACTCAGCCATCCTCTCCTATGACTATTGTTATTAAAAAGAGCACAGGATTTATATTATAGTATTTTTTAGATTTTCCAGTTACCAGAGCAGAACAAACCATTTTCTGTGGGTTATAAATGAAAACTATTTATTTTCTTCCTTTTATCTAAACCATATTTCACAGCTCATGAGACACAAATGGGGAGATGCTTTTGATAAAATGTTCTTGGGATTAACTCTGTGTAAAAATAAACAAATAAAGTAAGAAAATAACTTAGGAAAAGAAAAGAAGAAGGGGAGGTTACAAAAATACTTAACCATGTAACAGATAAAAATTAACAGTTTTTCTTTTACAATTAGCAGGAATTGTATAAAGTGAAGGCTAACTGGCAAAATACCAGTATGTTATATTTAATGCAATAAAAATGAATTATAGGAGATTAGAAACAATGTTTTTTAAAATGCAGTCTTTTTTTTTCTCCTATATTTTTTAGTATATATTTGCTGTTAAAATATTACTTCATTTAAAGATAAGTGTGTAATAGATATGAAGCAAGTGGTGAGTATAGACTAGAAAGTGAGAAGATTTGGGTGAAATATATGAGTCTAGAACATTTTAGAAGCTGCACAGCTCTGCAAGACAGGAGGAGATCAAATGTTTTTAATGAGTAAAAAAAAGAAAAGGTGCAAGTAGTGTGAAAAAAAGAAAGAATAGTATATGATAGGGAAGTAGAAGTCCTTGAAGGTCCTGACCCACTTTGGTAACCAGAAAAAAGGTAAAAATTCCCAGGCTATATCCCACTATCCAATGGAACCTAAATTATCAGCTACTTTTTACCACCTTCAATACAACTGCAGCTGCTCTTTGATGTGCCAAAGGCTTCATTTATATCTGGAGGTCTGTGAATGCCTGTTTCACTTTCCCCAGTATTTCCTCATATACTGTTCCAAATGCAGACATGAGGTTCTCATTTTCTAAATATAAATGCTCAACTGCTCCTTACAAAAGCTGATTAACATAATAATTGACCTACGAGACAACGTTCAGGTGCACATTTTTTGTACACTTAAATCAAGATATCATGCAGGAAAAAAAACCCACAAGTTAATCAAGAAGAATTTGTAGCCCCTCATAGTGCCTGGAGAAGGAATTACAGCAATAAAAGTGTTGGTAAGGGTTATTTTTAATTCATGTGCCAAAGGGCTGAGTTTCTGACACATATCATAGTGGATGTTTTCTTATTCTGTCTAAGTTCAACTGCGTTTTAATGCACACAGGATTTTTTTCAGGTGGTTTGGTGCAAACAATTTAAATTCAAGGGACTAGGGAGAGGGAGAGCATAGTTATTAAACACACAGTTTGGAGTCAGGAGAGCTGACTTGTATGCCTAACTCCTAATTTATTTTCTAAACATGACTTTCCTTAGCTTCTGCTATCCTTCAATGCAAAAATTAAGAAGTGCTTTGAACCCCCTGGCTTGACATATACCTGCGTCATCAACAACCTGCGTCTGAGTTTCTTCATTATTACATGTGCACTTCTAAGCATGAACAAAAATTTAATTCTTGTAGAAATTCAGGTTTCTATGGCTGTATTTTGAAAAATGATGATAAACAAATTTTGGGTCTGATTTTTAAGTCTAAGAATAGCCATATAAAAATCTACAGATAATGTTTAGTAAGTGGAATTCTCTGATTTGCATTTTTACAACTGACTGTCATGTGGGTACATGTAAGTTAGTAACAATTATAATTATTCAGAAATGAGCCTTTAACTAAATTCCATTCACCAACTGTACTAGTACCTCAGATACTTACAATTTCAGTGCTCTCTGACAGGATGAGAATGCTTCATATAGGCAGCTGATTGTTAGAAACAAAAACGCTTTTCCCCAGACTGTAAAAACAAACAGAAGCTAGATTTTTGAGATAGCAGGTTTTTGGGCACTCATGGGCATTACCAATGCTCAAAAGGAGGAGGAAAAAGTTCAGTAATCTCAAAGCAAAACAGAAAAGAAGCAGTAAAACAGTTGCCTGGAAGCTGTGTAAGACTAGTCCCTTGATTATCTAAATAGGGTAAAAGACAAGTAACCCATAATTCTCTGTGGCTTCATTGCAGTTGTCTATTTTCTAATATCTGATTAAAGAGAAAAACAATGTTTTTTCCATTCTTATTTGCTCTTTATTTTTCTCTAAATCTGTTGCCTGCAAGGCTATGCCTCTAAATCTGCTAATCTTATTTTAATTCCTAACAGATTAAAAGAACCTTATTTATATTGCATGTTAAGTATAGTTACCGAAACACAGCAGGTTGTATTGTCAATGATGGATGTTCCTTTGGATAGATCGTTTACTTTTGGGTCTGCCTGGAGATGATGAGAAGTCCCTTGGTCTGCATTTAGTTCCGGTTCATCTGTGAAACTCCAGCTCTTCTTTGCAGCTGGCCTGATGTTTTGGAATTATTTTAACTCAACATTTCTTGCAAATTAATCCTTTATGGTGCACTGTCATGAGACCTACATCTGTGAATCTCATCCTGGGACTGCTTATTGCGCCTCTGTTTTCTTTGATCTTCTATATCCATGAAGAAATTTTACCAGTTATGGTTACAAAGTGCTGGAAGTACAGCTTTCTTGGGAGACACTCCAATTTATCCATCAAAGTGGTTTTACACAGTTTAATTGAGACACCTTTTCCTGTAACATAAATGAACTGATAAATGCACTTAGGAAATAATCTGCAGAAGTGATGAAGTGCCAGAGTGTTAGACGTGTCAGTTAAGTGTTTCAGTTCACAATTCCACTTTGGGACTCACTTAGCACCACCCTACTGTACACAAGGCTTGTGGTATCTTTATGATTATTAGCAATAGCACACCAACATAGATTTCTAATTTTGTATTATATTTTAATATTTCTGTATTCTGTAATATAAAATATATTTATAATATACATCTTAAAATAGCAAGTCTTTAGCTTATGGTTTAACCTGTCTAATATGGTATCAAAAACATTTTTCCCCTTCATGTTCAATTCCAAATACAGGTAATATTTTTGAATAAAATATATATGTGGCTACAGCATATAGTATCATCACAAGGGTTATTAAGGACCTTGTCTCTCCATTAATAATGATTTCAAATTTAGCAGGATGACTAAGACCTTGCTTAGTCCCTTAAGTCTTCATGGTTCCAGAGAGCTTTAGACATAAATCTTTTCCCTTTGCAGTTTAATGTTTTAGGCTTAATCTAGTGAAAAATTCTGTTGCTATCTAGTCTGACAAAAGCCAGAATCCACACTGTTCTCAAGAGGGCAGTTGCTTGAGTAATCAAAAAGTTTGAAAATGTGTATAGCTTCCTAGAGCTAGGTGTATCAATGAATTCCACAAAGGGAAAGTATTTGTAAGAAACCTAACAACCATATAACTTCTGTGTCAAAGTTAGAAAAACATACAAAGGGTACTTGGACAAAGCCATTACTTAAAATGAATGGTGAGGCACTGGAACAGGTTTCCCAGAGATGTGATGCATGGTCCATCCCTGGAAGTGCTCAAAGCAAGGCTGGATGGGGCTCTGAGCAAACTGGTCTAGTGGAAGGTATCCCTACCCATGGCAGAGGGGTGAGAACTAGACCTTTAAAGTCCCTTTCAACCCAAACCATTCTATGATTCTATGACATAAAATGGTCAATTTAAAAGTCCTCTGTAAGCCAGGGAAAACACCTTTTATAAAACAATTTCATATTCAAATATTTCCTCTCTGTTGCTGTGATTGTTTTAACAGAAATTCATAAGTTCAGTACTGAGTGGCCCAGCACATGGATTTTTGATTTTCTGATCTTTTTTTCTAATGGGGAACCTTATGCGTCTTGATACACTTACTGTCTCAAATAAACGTTATAATTTTAGGTCAAGACTTATGGAAGAGATGACCAGATGATGCAAATATGCTGGTTTCCTCTGAGTTCTTAGTGTCTACTAGGAGATGGGAAGGCAACGCTATAAGAAAAGAAAGAGTTAAATTTCATTGTTTTCAGTACCTGAGGGATGTAGTATATTGAAAACCAGATTTATTTTTTTCCGAGTGATACCTGACCATTAACAAAACTTCTGTTGTCTTTTCTGTTTGTTATCTCTATATGCTTGTACCTATTGCTGTTTTCAAAAATATTCCCGTGTTGGTACTGCATGGGTGTGAGAAGCCAATTGAATCTTGATTTCTGTCTCACAAGCTCTGGGGATTTTTTTCTTTGGCTTTTTGAGTCTTGTCTTTTTTGGCCTTTTTTGAGTTGGGGCTTTTTGGCTCTGGGGGCCTTTTGTTTATTGTGGTTTTGCTTTGGCTTCAGCCTGCTGAGGTCTGCCTCTTGCCCGGGCCCTAGCTTGTTTCTTGTCCTTTTTGCCCTGGCTCCAGCCTGCCTTTGGCTCTTCTGCTGTTGCTGGCCCTTGCTCGCCCTCGCTCACTCCTCACTTTCCCTCTCGCTGGGCGCTTGATGGGACACTGGCTGACCTCTGAGCCTCGTGTGTAGCCTGTGTCCTGCCCTACTCCCTCCTCCATCCCAGCTGCCGCCTACCCGACGCCCTGCCCGCTTCGTCCCTGCGTCCCTGCCTGAGCCACCCGCCTCTCCGACCCAGTCCCTCGCTGCGATCCCCGCCGCGCTCCTGTCCAAGGATCCTTTCCCCCTGCCCCAGCGCCGCTCACCCACCGCGTGTGCGGCCGCCCGGCGCCGCGGGAGCGCTGCCTGCGGAGCCGCGTCCCTGCGAGAGCTGCTCGGGCTCCCCAGCAGGCAGCGTGCGCAGCCCCACCGCGGGCATGTCCACGGCACCCCCCGACCCTCTGGTGGCAACACCTGCTTTGTCTCTCGCTGTCTCCTCTGTCCCTCTCCCCCACCCATCCTTTTCCGTTTTCCTTCCTCTTTTTTTGTCTTTTCCAGTCCTCTTTGTAGGGCAACTCCTTCTTTTTCCCTTTCGTTACCGGAAAACGGTTCTCAGATACAATGTGGTCTTCTTTGACTTGATTTCATCCAAGACCATCTTTAAGGAACTCCTCACAGTTCCCCGCAGCGGAACGCGATGGTGGAGTTTGTTTTCTTGTTATGGTCCTCCCTCCTTGGAGTTTATACAGACAGGAAGAAATTTATGTAGACTAATTATTCGCAGGCATCACATTTAAATTGACCCTCATTTTATGATAATTTTTTTAATGTTGCTGATGAGTGTAGTGTCCCCCACTCAAAAGACATAAACAGTAATATGTTTTCTTGAGGTACAATAATAATTTGGCAGAGTTCAGTAATTTTTATGGAATTTAACTAAGTTTAACAGTTAAATTTACAGTGGTTCAATAAGTTTGATGTCAAGGTTCACCTTATTAATTACTGTACGGCAGAAACACACAAGGAAAAACTGAGTTTAGGGTGATTGACACAGAGACTGGAGATGCAAAAATGTAAGTAAAAGGCTCCCATTGAGTAACGAAGTTCAGAGTGGACCCTCCCCCTTGTTTTCTAAACTTCTTATGGATCCTGGGTTCAGCCCCCTTCTGTCTTAGTCTCAGACAACAGTTTATGTCTAAAGGAATGATCTATACAAAGTTTACAATTATTAATATTGAGCAGCTACATGAATTAGTAATGTTTCATTAATGTTAATTAGCATGTAATCAATTACGGACTGAAGATCTGTCATGAGTAAAGGATTTCTCCACCCAGGCAAGGAAGGATTTCATTGTCTCAGGTAAGTGTTCTCAAGACCTTGACAGGAGTCTCTGCTCCAGGGGAGATTTGCTTGGCAAGCAGTCCAGCTTCACGTCAGGGAGATTTTAAACTGGGGCCATCCTGATCAGAACATTTATAGAATGAAGTAGTTGGCTGCCAGTTAGTAGTGTAGACAAGATAGATGCCTTTGTTTTAGCTCTCATGTCTTGTTCTGTACTTTGTTTTACCTCAAACTAACTTTCAGAGTATTTTTCTGAGGCACTTCCAGTACCAAGTATATGTGTTAGGAGCTTTTCTGCTCACAGGGGCATGCTAATTCCGCTCCCCCCCCCCCCTCAAAAAATGTAGGAAATAAAATTAATACTGGAAAAAGCCCTTGTTAGAAAGTTTTAATGCTAAGATAGATTTTCATATTTTTACATAGGGCAGAAATAAAAAGGGCATATAAATGAAAATATGCAATAATTAACTCAGAAATTAATGATGAAAATAATGAAATTTATTAAGATGCAAGGAACTCCCTCAAAAAAAAAAGCCCATTTATTTTTGTATGATATATCAATTTTCTTTGCAGCTATCTGTCCTATCAAACTTAACCTCTCAGAAAGTAAAAAGGAATTAATTTCTTCCTGGAATTAAAAGCCCTAATAATTGTCATGTTCTGATTATGTAAGCTGTATTTTGTTCTTTGTGTATTTTACTGTTGCTAGCAAGGATACACAAATAAATTTCAAAGTTTCTGGAATTGTAAAGTTTCAGGTATAACCTGTAATGATGTACCATAGTTCCTTACCCCCTAGGTTCCTATCTTCATTAAAATCTGTATTCAATAATAAAAATTATTTTTTAGTAAATTCTCAGAAACCTCCTCAAATTATAGACTGACTCTTGTCAGCGATTTTTTTTTTAATAGTAGAAAAAGAAAATAACGTTATAAAGGCACTGCTTCACTTGTTATTTCATGTCCCTAAGGAAGATTGGCAAAGTTGGATGGATCACTTATCTTTCAAATGATCAGTTGGTTACAGATTAATTACAGGATTATCAATAGCTTTTTTTTTTTTTTTTACAGATATATAGGTTTTCATTTTGCTTCCATTTTGGATAACAAAGGTAATCAAATCAACCTTTCTATTTTACCTTCAAGAAAGTAAGCAAATATATGTGCTTAGCAAAGAAGGGGTGTGAAATCCTTTACATTGTTGTTGTTCTCTTCAGTATGCTTTAACACTAGCTGTTATCCCCTGTATGGTCACTTACTTGCAGAAGCATAAAAATATTGCATAACATAATAGCAAGGTTGTCTTAAACACATCTAAACAGATGAAATGCATAATGAAATTGAAGGGATTTTTTTTTTTTAATGTTATTGCCCTAACAGTGAGAAGGAAAAAAACACCTAAAATGATATTTGATTATACCTAGGTTTTCAGGATAAGTTTCTACTTTTAATACATTATTTAGTTTTTAAGTGGATAATGCTGGGCAGAAAATTCATAGAATGTGAACCCTTTCAAAGCCAAATCAGGACTACGGCTTTGGTAGAATTACTGATAGCAATGACAGCACCAGAAAGAGTAGAATAAGAAAGTGAAAAGAGTTGTTACATGTGTTTTTGTCCTGCTTGGTTAATGAGTTACCAGCTTTGCATAAAGAAGCATTAGAGCTTTGACCATGACTATCGCACAAAAAACAAATTAAAAGGTTCATAGCTTTGTTTATGCTTTGTTTCCTTACTGTGAACTGAGAGGAATAAAGATTTCTTAACATTTCCCATCACAGAAAACATGTAAAACAGCTTTAGTTGAAATGTTACCCTTAATCTCTTGAATTGCATATATAAGACCATTAGCAGTGTATGTAAAAACCATGCTTTTGTTCTATATTTTACAGGCATTATTTTAGAGATGTGTAGTTAACCAAAGGCCCTGCAGAACCCAAAGATCCTCTATTCTCTTTGTATTCTGATTTAATTATAGCTAAGTTGGATAATATATTCAGGTAACAAATAAATATAGGAAAATATATTTTCACTGAAGCCAGCCATCAGAATTAAGGCAAATACATCTTCATTTCATATAAAAATACTTTTTCCTTCACTTGTAGTTCAGATTTGTTATGAAAAAATGAATAGCCTTTAACAAATCATGCATTTGAGAATATGAGTGTAATTTGTGGTTAGTTGTATTCTATATGTTTCTAATGCAAAAGGTGGAAGACACGAGTTTGTTGTAGTTAAGGAAAATGGATGATGAGGAAAGATTTGCTGTTTAGAGAAACTTCCAGCTTAGAGAACAAAATTGTTCCTTGTGAGGCTATACTATTCAAAATAAATGGAACCAAATATACAAATATATTACATTTTTCCATCTTTGAGAACATCTGTGACAGGTGTTATTAAATTGCAGCATACATGGAAGTGCATCATTTTTTGTAAAACATGCTATTTAATTCCAAGGAATTTACCTCAAAATAATCTTGTATAACAATTCATTAACAGTTCATGTCTATCAAAGCTGAAATTGGTAGGTTCCATCCTGTGTTGTTACTTCTATTCTCTGACTGGTGGAGTCTGCAAATTCTATTAGAGACACTACAATATGAGGAAAACTTTGGTTACCATCATTACTAATAAATGTTTCTTCCAATTTCTCTTCTTTCACACATTTTTGTCAGCAAAGCCCAAGCAGTTCTATGTTTATGAAGAGTGATTTCAGGAAGAATGTGGTCAAATTTTCTGTGATCAGTGTTATAACGATTCGTTAAGTATATATTTTTTTCTATATAATTTGATCATATGTGGTATTAGTGAAATATGGTGGCAGATTTCTAAAGATCTAATTACTTTACTGTATACATGACACTAAAAATATAAGGCATAGGAAAAAAAAATCAAAAAGATAAGAATTAGGCTCAGAGTCATTCTTATGGCATTAATAACTATTGATTTAATATTTTCAGGTGAAAGACAACTGAATATGTAAATTTAATAATTTTACATTATTTTGTATGTAACATTAAATTGTTTATATTTATCTTTTCACTGATTGCTTATATATACACCATAAAATTGCCCCAAATGTTATATGTAAAATAATGGAAAATTATTAAAATTAATGGAAATAATCCATGTATTTTAATACTCTTCTATAAAACAAGATTATTTGCAGAATTTGGAGTGGATTCAAACTTTTATTTCTCTCAGTGATTATTATTAAAGATCCATTACATATCAGAATGCATAGGTATATACATATATATGTGTATTTATACACCTATAAACCCCAATATACTTGGGTTTTCAGTTCCTGTATAAGATTTCCCCGTTGATGGCTCCTAAGTGCCATTTTCTTCTTCTATAATATTTCTAGAGGACATTTTGACAGGTTAGAGTGAGAGTCAATGACCTCTGACAGGTACAGCTGCTCAGAATATTTCATGCTCCACAGGTTACTGTAGACAATAAAAAGCCATCATCTCCCAATACTTATATTTCATATATTTAAGTATATAAAACACACCTGTATTTATGATTCTTATATAAATACACACATCTATACATAGAAGTATAGTTTTTCATGGATCAAATACAAGATCTGGACAGTTTTCATCTTCCATATGAACAGAAGGTAAACAAAGGCAGGAGACCCTGCTGTGAAATATGTATCACCCAGTTCCAGTAGTGAAGTTATTTGTACACATGTTCTGGCATTTTAATCACGGTTGATGGTTTCTATGTCTTTTATGAATCTTTAAGACAAACACTTAGGAACTGAAATTAAGATAAAATATTTCCTTATGAACAACTTTCCATCGCCAATATGCCCTTCTCTCTCAGGATTCCCAGGACTCAGGAGAGCAAGTTACTAAAGAAACAGGAATTCTGAACTTTCATAACTCCTGTTTTTAATGATAGAATGTGGCACTACATGACCATTTATCCATGAGAGGAACAGAGTCACTGACTGGATTAGAGCGGGAGAGACTAATGCAGTTATGTCCTTAAGGGTTAGACAAAAAATGCATCTTTCACCTCTGCAAGTGAGCACCACCAGTAATTCAACAGTATTATATGTGTGAGGCAGCTTACAGGATCTGTTCTATTTGTCACTGGAATTGGCTGTACAGCATTTGGCAAAGTCTGAGTTTTTTTCAGCCCTGGAACATTTTCCCAAAGTCCTCTTCTGTGCTCATATTTTAAAAGTAGTTATGGGGCATCTAAAAATGAAGGGAAATCATAACACATTTCTACCCTTTACAACAATACCATTACTTAATACTTCTGAAAACAACTGCTTATAGTAGCATAGGATTTCAGTACTCTGAGATCCACAGTTGCATCTATGAAAAATGTCCCAAGATTAAGGAAAAGATTTTCCAAGACTCCTCAGTCAACAGGCTGCCCAAGCTTCAGTTGTTGGCACCAGACCTCAGGGAGGCAACTAATTTTTTTTTCTTTACTTGATAGTTGACGTGTTTGCTGCAGTAAGGATGAGCACATTTTTTCCCCTAGAATGTTGCAACTTGTCTGGAGAGTCCCTTGGTAAATTTAATTTTTGATATTTTTAAACACAGTGATAAAAAGAAAATTCATGTCTAAGCTCATAATCCCCTGAGAGATTATTATTGTGGTCAATGAAGCCAACATTACTTTCTACTTGCAAGTTGCTGGCTAATAAAAGCTGGTTTCTTTAATACTATTATTTTTCATTTTCAAGGATGTCCTACTTGAATTTATATCTCACTTGTTTTGCCAACAGTGGTGTTTTGGCTTTCATCTATAAAAAGTTCATTGGCTATCACTAGTCTAAAAAAAACCCTGACCAGTTCTGTGAATTTCGAAGATCTATTTGTGTACATTCTCAATAGGTTATTTTCAAAAGCAGAGTAATTAATACATAATAACAAAAAAGGAGTTTTTTTTCAGCACAGTGTATGGGCCGTCTTTAGCAGAGGTACATAGAATCACAAAATAAACTGAGTTGGAAGGGACCCGTCAGCACCATCCAGTTCAGCTCCTGGCCCTGCAGTGGACATCCCCAGCAATCCCACCATGCACCTGAGCGCATTGTCCAAATGCTTCTTGAACTCTGTCAGGCTTGGTGCTGTGACCACTTCCTTGGGAAACCTGTTCCAGCATGCAACCACCCACTGGGTGAAGAACCTTTTCCTAATGTTCCATGTAAACGTCCCCTGACTCAGCTTCAGGCCATTCCCACAGGTCCTGTCACTGGCCATGGGACTGAAGAGATCAGTGTCTGTCCCTCGTCTTTCCCTTGGGAGGAAATTGTAACTGCAATGAGGTCTCCTCCAGGCTGAACAGACCAAGAGACCTCAACTGCTCCTCCTAAGTCTTGCCCTCCAGACCCTTCATGGTCCTTGTGTTCCTGCTTTAGATGGTCTCTAACACCATAATTTTGGTTTATATTTTGGTGTCCAAAACTGCACACAGGACTCAAGATGAAGATG
Organism: Lanius collurio; assembly: GCA_020086605.1. NCBI lineage: Eukaryota > Metazoa > Chordata > Aves > Passeriformes > Laniidae > Lanius > Lanius collurio. The sequence goes on from JACBWW010000052.1 coordinate 1,156,979, forward strand.
TACTTTTACATTTTCACACAGTTAAGGCGACTCACAAAATTCAGGAGAAACGTCACAATATTCTGTGGCTTGCTCTAGTCAGAATGTGCAAATATATGCAGTCTCAGTAATTTTGTCTACTATGACATAAATAACTGTGACATAAATAAATCCAGTACCAGATGGATCATTTACTCATCTTTGTCCTGACACTAGAGTTTTAGAAAGACAGTTACTACCATTTGCTTAGGCTGTGCCTGTACTGGTAAAACACCCTTTTGGGACTGTTCTCTGAGACTACAGCCAAGTGGTATGGATTGGTCGGTGCCCATACTGCTATATTCCTTAATCCTAAAAAAACAGCCTGATCACAGAGCCTGTGGTGCTCAGCCCATGCTACCTCCAGGGCTGGGAGTGTTTGGGTGAGCTCAGCACTACTTTTGTACTTACTATCTAGGAAACCTTCATTGTGCCACGTCTGTAATAGAAAGCACTAGATTTCAGCTATTTCAAAGCAATTATTTGACCTATTATTTTTGCATGAATTAAAGACACAACCACAGAAAATGCATCATCCAACTAGAAAAATATTTTATTTTAGTTTATATTTTCTATTGTTGAATTATTTTTGAACTCTTTGGTAATAAGAACAATCTTATAATAAAAGCGTGAAAAGCAAAATCCTGTCCAAGGTCAGTCTGACATATATAAAATATTGGTAAATATACCTTTCAATGTTAGGTCCTAGATGTAAATCATGCACTGCTGTTATGTGCTGTTTATTGCTTTCATGCATTTCCCAAAAAATTAACCAACACTATGCTTGTGTAATATCCGGCATGTGTATTTGTATGTACTTCATAGACATAAACCCTTGAAATTACCAAGCAAAGGAGGTGAAAAAGAAGCTTGAATGTAATTTCTAATAGATAGATTGTGGTCTAACTGTATAGCAAGTCCACTCCTGCCAAGAAGAGGTGTTAAGGCTGTGGCAGGAAAGCCTTTGAGCAGAGTGTTACCCTTGAAAAGGACTCTTGGCGAAAATAGTGCTGTTTTGGCAATGGTAAGGTGCTAATAGAAAATTTTCCTCTATATCTTTCCATTCCAAGGAAGAGTTGTTTTATTCTGTAAAACATGAGCCCTTTTTCTTTGAAGGAGCAAACCCCCTAGATTTCAAGAAATCTGATCAGTCTTGATTGCAGTATCACCAAAGGTATATATTGTATATTTTGTTTCTTATCTAAACAATTCTAAAAAATATTTATTCCATGTGGAAAACGCACATTTCTGACTAGATGTACTGAGGGGTAGAGGAAAGAGAGGGGTGTTCTCTAGGTTCTGTACCATATGCTCTGGAATGACCCCGCTTGAGCAGGGAGGTTGGACCAGATAATTCATTGTGGTCCTTTTCCCTTGACCCATTCTGTGATTCTGTGTGATTTTGTGAAATTGTGCCCCACAAACTTGTGCCCCTTGGAAGAAAATAGAATGAAGATTGCTGAATTTTTTTTCTCTTTTTTTTTTGACAGAAAAAAAAAATATTTTGTAGTATGATTGTGCATGAAAAAATAAAACAGATTATTTCTAGCGTTCTAGTACTAGGACAGTGTAGCAATTTTTAGCTTCCTTTGGATATCATTGCGCAAATGATCTGTAAGACTGTTTCAGGGAAGCAGACTGAAGTCATAGTAATGCCTTAGTCCCTTATTTGTCAGTTCCCAGTTCTTTACAAATGAGCAACAAGATGATGGGAGCCTTTGATATCTAATTATAGTTTAATGGCCTTTTTCAGTCTTCTCAGATTTGTTTTAAATGTTGTTCTTTAAACAAAAGAAAAAAAGCTTTAACTGTTGAAATCTGTTCTTCCTTTAAAAGAGATTAGGTAACTATGCATGATTCAAGTGATTAGGAGTATAAATCACTCACTGTAAATTCACTATAAATCACTCACTGTTTTTTTTTTCTATCAAAGGAAAAAGGATGATGAAGAAGTAAAGCTGACTCTGTGTCATTACTTTGCCTAGAAATGACAATGCATCTGCAGTAGGAAATTAACAAGAAGCAGAGAATTAGTGATTACAGTTTGGGTTTTTTTAATGTATGTTTTATGTATCAGATCTTTCGTATAATCAGTTTAAGATGTGCTAATCAGACTTTGTTGTTGGAGACTACTCAGTATCTCAAGACCTATTGTGCACAAGACTGAAAGCAAAACAGTCACTTAACTCTAGTTCTTTCCCTCTTCCATGCACATCTACCCTCCTGTTGCTTTGGGACTCTCTAAGATCTGCCTCCATGTCAAAACAACATTATGGGACCTGAACATTTCAGCAATAAAAAATAATTTCCTATATAAATTGTAGGATGTCTACACAGAAATCCAGTGCTACACTTTCTGCTGTGGGGTACTAGCCTTCTTGAAGGAGGGAGGTTCTTGTCTGCGACAGAAACCTGGGATACCTTCTGTGCCAGCCCCACTCTGACATCTCCAAGTGTAGGAGATGTGATCCCTACCAAGTAACAATGTTCCATGTGAGGGTTTGCTGGGCATGGTGCTTTCAGGTCACTCCCTTTATTCAGGTATACTTTTGAAATCTCATATGGAAATAGCAGACCTGGAGAGAGGTCTCCATCCATCCATCCATCCCAGTTTTATTCTGCTTACAGGTTTCTCCTGGTTTTGTCTTGTAGAATACCAGTTCTGTCACCTGCATCAGGAGATAGGACAACTGAGCTATAGAGCAAAAATTCTGTTCCTAATATACTGCTGATATTAGGCTTTAGTACCTCCAACAGCCTAGCTACTCTTACTCAAATGGAAATTTCTTTTTAGTATGTACTGACCTTTAGCTGCCTAGTTACACTTTATTAAAGAATCAAGAAAGTGAGCTGTTAGATATTCTGAACTTAAGATTGGATTCCCCTCCCTCCCCATTTCCTCCCCAGCCTTGCAATAGCTCCCTTTTTCACCAGAGAAAATACCAAAGCTGAAATAAACTCCCTGTGTCTTTCACGACTAATTTATTTGCTTGTTTGTTTAATTTGGGCCTGTTTCCCAAGCAAGCCTGTCATGTGCTCCAGTAGCGAATTGAGCTGGCAGAACTGCCTGGCACTCTGAAAGTGTTTGCTCTGAATTGCAGCCTGTAGGCTGCTGAGAACAGCCAGGAAGAAAAGTGGTAGTGAATCCCAGCTGATTCCCTGCCTTGATTCAGCAATGCTCATTACTCAAAGAAAACCTAGTGGGGCATGCACTTCACTGAACAGGCCCTCCTGCACTTATAAAGAAAGAATTCTGAAGCATAACATCCAAGGGCTTTGCTTATTTTTTAATAATGGTTACCTGGTGGTATATTTTTTACAGAGCCTGAAGGAAATGTTTTCATCTCTAACATGCTGCACTGATGAGTGTAGATGCTTATATGTAAGCTACTAAATCAGTTGTGCTGGGCAATGGCTCAACAGTGGAGAGTGATTGAAAGGGGTGATCAAGAACTAAGCATGTCCAGAGAGTTCGTGTTTTAGCAGCAGTGAAAGAAATGGGAATCAGGTCTGTCTCAGTCAGCTGAGGATACTAAAAAGCAGGAATCACCCTGGTAACCTAAGGGCATGACAAACAACTCAGTGTTAGGATTTTTTGGTGAGCCACCACCTTGTTTCAAGTCTCATGGTTATGAATACAAGTTTAGATTTTTTGTCCTTGCTTAGTCATGAACTGAATGGAAATTTTATTGCCAAAGACAGTCAGCCTGTAGATACTTTTATTAACTGGTAATACAGATAGCTAAAAGCAGTTAAAGCAATTTAATTTACTTCTTTACCACAACACACTGAATTTTACATGCCAGGTAGCAGATAGTCCATAAACATTACTTTTTAAATGCAATAATTATTAAAGACAGTAAAGCTGTTTAAATATCTGCAACAGCATCACTGATTCCTAGATGATTACTGATAACATTAGAATACCCAGTGTATTTTTCTAGGGGTCATTCAATAGTTCTTAATAAATATTAAAGCTTTGCTTGTTTAGTATATAAAAGTCTTTGTAAGAAACAAAGACCTTACTGGAGAAACGAAAATTGCAGGATTGCACCAACATAATGGTCCATATCTACATATTTTAAGGATAGTGTGTGGCCATGTGAAGGAAGAAAGAGTTAGAGAGATGAGACAATTATGTTTATAATTTCCTTAAATGATTAAGAAATCATATTTCAATTTTTCGTTACTGTACAGACTGCTCTGGCAAAGCTCTCTCAGATTTAGTTTGAAGTTTTGTTGGTGTAAAGATTATCTTTATATCTCCTAAATCCCTCTGTTTTCATTTTTTGTATTTATGTCTCACAAAAAATTAATTACATCCAGGCAAACTCCTCTTATTTACCATCTTATGTGGACTCTTTATTCCTACAATATTAAAATGAACAGCACTAAACTAAACAATTTTATTGGGTTTGTGTGGCCAGGTTTTGGTAGTGGAGACCCCCTTTCAGCCTGTGGAGGAGCCCACACCGGAGAAGGTGGATACCTAAAAGAGGTTGTGTCCCTGTGGGAAGCCCACTCTGGAGCAGGCTAGTGGCAGAACCTGTGATACCACAGGGGACCCATGGTGGAAGAGTTCATGAAGCCCATGGGAAGGACCCACTGTGGAGAAGTTTGTTGGGGACTGTCTCCTGTGGGAGGGTCACCAAAGAGTGTAAGACAACCTCCTCCTGAGGAGGAAGAAACAGCAGGGACAACTTGGGATGAACTAACTGCATCCTCCTGCAATGCAGGGTGGGAGGTAGAGAAAATGGAAAGTAAACTTGGGAAGAAGGGAGGGGTGGGAGAAAGGTGTTTTTAAGATTTGGTTTTATTTCTCCTTGTCTTACTCTGATTTGATTTATAATCAATTAACTTCCCCAGTTGAGTCTGTTTTGCCCTTGACAGTAATTGCTGAGTGATCTCTCCTTGCCCTTATCTTGACACATGAGCCTTTCATTACATTGTCTCTCTCCTCTCCAGCTTACCAGGGGAGGTATAGAGCGGCTCTGATGACACCTGGCTTGAACCCACCACTACTACATCCAGATTTATTGATTTAATCCCTTACTGCATAAAGGCAAATTCTTTTTACTGTCACCTAGGTAAAACAATAGTGCTCATGACTGTTCAGTTAAATAAAGTAATGAATTTGCTTCAACGACTTTGAGGCAGAGAAAGTATTATGATAATTTTTCCTAGTGATATAGGAATCAGAAACCATTTCTTATTAAAAAGTGGGTTCCCCTTCTTCATTTATGACTCTCAAGATCTTCTCATTACAGATCTATCCTGTTTTGACTGCTGCTCCATACCATAGACTGTTTGTTTTCCAGAACAGGCATGTTTACCGTTCCATGAGTTACTCTTGGGCCATCAAATTATCATGGCCTTGTGTCCAATTTCATCTTCTTGAACACTATTCTCTCTAAACACACTGTCACTGCAGATAGGGTAAATAAAAGAAGGAAACTTAAAACAGACAAGACTTATATGTGCAGTGTGTCCGGATTAAAAACACCAGTCTATAGTGTTTGACAGCTGTATTGAATGTGAAACTAATAAAGGCAGCGTGATAGACAAATTTTGATAAAGATGAAAGGAAATTAAACACCATGAAATAAAACAGCTGGTGATCTGCTCTTGTCATGACCCTTCGGCAGGGTCCTAACTGTGGTAACAGATATATAATGTTCTGAAAAAGAACTTGTATGAAAATATTCTTCTGGCTAACTAGAAATACATAAGTCTGCTACAAACCTTATTAGAAATGGGTTCATTAAAGAAATTAGTTAAACATACACTAAAGTAATCATTTCTCAATAATTTTACTGGGTCCCACATTTCAGTTATTTCAAATGGGTTTGGGAATGTTGACTTTTCACATGGTAGCAAGAAGACACACAACTTGGAAAGCTGTATAAACAGCTGTATCTTTTATATCTGTATATTTGGGCAAAGAAGCAGATTTTCTTTCTGTCCTGGTGGAGATAATCTGTCTTGCGTAGATCTTCTAGAACTGTGACACATTACATTGGAGAAATAGCCTCTGATTCTGAAGGGCTACATTTGATTGCCAGTCTTCTGTTTCTATGAGTTATGGTTTTATAAAATGCCCTCAATATGATTTTGTTTTCTTACATTCAGAATGCAGATGCTAAGAGTTTGATGGCTACTTTTGTCCAACACAATGATGACAAGAACTATACTGCAATATATACAATATGTTTATTGTTTGAAGTCCAACTTGCCAAATATCAATTTTTTATTTGCCATATTTTGTCACTAGTTTTCCTATGAAATGAAACTTTATATAAGTGAGCCTTTTTCTGTTTAATTGTAAGCTCAATGACTTTCTGTAAACTCAAAATCTTTTACAGTCGGTTCTTCTTTTGCAACTTGTAATATCCTTGTGCATCAAATGTAAGTACATGTGAGAACACTCATTTACAGTAACAAGGTATGTAAAGTACCATCAATAGCTCACGTTCTAGCCATAACTACAATGAGAGATAAGAGGGGGAAAAGATAAAGAATTATCCCTTGAAATCTTTAGAAAAGAGCTGTACACTGACTCAGCATCCATCTGAAATGATTATTGGATAACAGCTTCATATTGACTTCAATCTTCTTTTTTGTTATTCTTAGGACACAATTCTGTGATGTCCCACTGCTTTTGTTCCAAAATATAAACATAGACATCACAGTGTATAATATAAACATTACTGAAATAACCTTACGTTTACATTACTTTTTAGAATCTTTCACAGAAATGGAAAATAATTCAATCTTACTCTTTAGAGCTGTCACCTTAAAAACTAAAATAATTCACTGAAGATGTCTAAAGAATTGTTAATACATTTTTTGTTATATTTGACATGATGTAAATGGAAAGACTTGCTAATAAAAGCCTGAAACACATTGCTTCTAGTCACTTTAGTATCATTGTGCTAATTGTTTAAATTATAATGTCATGAGTCAGAACTGATGAATTGTTAGTAAAAAGTACATTAGCTCCTCTCTTAAAGGGAAATATAAAATTGTATTTACTACAGAGTAGAAAAGTATTAAAATGTTTTCATGAATTGGGCTCTCCAATGATGAGACAATCTTAAAATGTGTTTCTGTTTCCCATTTACTAATTTATTTAGTAGATTTTCTGTTCATGGACTACATTGTGAATGTAGTGTGTAAAGAACAAAGAGCTTTAGGATTAAGAACTCTTGCCATGAAAATGACATTTACACCTAGTAGGTAATTCAAATATTCACTAGTTACTGACTTCTTAACCTGATGTAACCATACAGAAGCCTGGTTTCAGTGATGATTTAGAGGATATTCTGAGTTCAAAATGCATAGATGTTCCTGTTGTAATGACTAGCCTATGTGGGAAGAATTGGAAAATAAAGGAAACTTGGGGGTTTGCATAGAGGGACCTTAGTATTTCCTTTTAAAGAGTTGATCAAACTGCCGAGATGCAAAGAAATTATCATATTAGGTTTATATAAGTACTGGCCATTTTGGGAAGTAAGTACTCAGTCGTTGTTTTCCGTTTTATGAGAAAATTTCTCCATGTTTGTAATGTTTTAAATATTGAAGGTGTAATCAATTTAGTTCCAGTTTAAAATTTATTTTAATTTAATAATTTAGGAAAAATATAAGAACAAAAATGTTTTTCCTAAAGCTTGCTCTATCTTAATAAATCTATTTAATGATGTGATTTTAGTGCAAAGTAAGTATTAAGTAACTCCATCTTTTCTTAAAGATTGAGATTTTATTCTTTCTTCTCAGAGAAGAAGACAAAGTGAGAAAAAACCAAATTTGGTATTTATAAGAAAGAATCCACAAAAAGACTGTGAGTCCGCTGCAGTGTGCCCCCAGGGCTCCTGCCCAAGCAGCCCCTAGAATGTCCTTACTATGTAACTCAGATATTCCTTTGTTTAAAGTGCGGGTACAGTTCAAAGTAGCCTGGACTTCCCTAGAAAAGGATCTGGTTGGCTGTTTACCATGGTTCCACCCCCTGGTATCCCCTTTCCCCTCCCCCGGATAAAAGGAACCTCACACAGAGGCTCCACCCTCTTTTGGCTCTGGCTCCCTCCTGGTAACATGTACCTTGTCTCCCAAGACGAGAGAAAATAAATGATTCTGGGAACAAAGCTGGGGCCTGAGCTATATTTCATGCTCTTGCTCTGGTGAGTAGCTAACAACTGACACTAGCTTATTGTGGAGCTGCCCAGCTGCGGGATTACCAAACTGTCTTTAGATGGTTTGAGGTATTCCAAGGCATATAGAGGCAAGCTTACCCACAAACTAAAAAGAGTACAAGCTACAAAATTCCAGCATGAGTCTTCCTTGGACTGAGAATTCCGAATTACTACAGAGCAAATTTTCCTCTCAGTGGTTTTAAAGCGTTTCTGAATGTCTCCAAGATAAATTATTTTATCTGTCTGCAAAGAGAAAGGAACTGCTGGGCATGTTTAATGAGGCATTTACCCCTTTGCACATAGTTGTTTTCAGGCTGCAGTGAAGTTAAAGGAAAAGCATATGTGGCACAAACATATGAACATTTTTCACCCTATCAATTGGGCTTGTAGGTGAGTAATTACATTTGTACACAGAACCTTTTGAAATATTTGGCTGATGTCCATTATGAAGAGTTTATACAATCATTTAGTAGAAGATTTGGTATCTGTGTGGCATGACACCTGTTCAAATGCTGTCAAGTAATCTCAGAAATACTGGAAAAGTCCTCCAGTGTGTCAGTTTTATTGGAAGTGAGATTGGCACATGCTAATGTGTGTGCCAGGATACTTTGCATGAGTCACTGAACTGGACTCAGTTGGAGACTGCTGGTCTTTTATTGAGGATTTTGGTTTTTATGTGGAAAGTACTTGAGGTTGGCTCCCCAGGATAGAATTAGGCCCATAAAAAAAAAAGTACTGAGCTCTTTGTTTGGAAAAATGATGCAGACTTTGTAGGTAGGCTATACAAAGTACTAGATGTATTTATGAATGTATTTAAGAATGTATTTATAAATTCCAATATAAATTCATACATAAAATTAACAGGGAAGGAAATAAATGCAATAATTGTGCATATGATTCAACTTTCTAGCAATAATTGATCACATAATATGTGTAAACCATACGGCTTTAAAGTGCTGCACAATGAGAAAATTCACTCTTCTAGCTTTGCAGCGGAGAAGAACAGGGAGATTGTCAGTAATTTGCTCTAAATTACACGTACAATTGCATGCACTGAGATGAATAGAGCTAAGATGTTCAGAGGAGTAATCTGCTGGCCAAGACAGCATTAACACACTTTATTATCTACCTGGAGGCATCAGCTGATTAATCTTTCCAATGACAGGGTAATAAGTGTGAACCCAGATGGTAGTAGTCTTTCTCATTCTTATCACTTCTGTTGCTTTTATCACTTTTATTACTTTAAAGGCTGCTTTCCTCTAGGGTGAGAGTCATCAGAATCCAAAGTCCCAATAACCTGAGAAACAAGTCTGGGGAGGGGGCCTGCGTTTGGGCTAAAGTGGGAGATACTAGCATACTACTGCTGGACTGTGTTGTGATTGTGATGGACAAACTTGCAAAGCCACTATTTCGTGGTGCCCAGCTGCTGGTATTTGGGTTTGTTTTGTTTTGTTTGGTTTGGTTTGGTTTGGTTTTTTTTGTGGGGCGGTTATGTCCACATGTTCATTAAGTCCACAGACTTTTCATCTGTCTCCCTCAATTTGCAAGTCTTTGCAAACTCTCCCTGAAAGAAAGGTAATAAACTTAAGGTTGAACTCTTTGGAGCAGATAGAACATAGAGATAGAAAAAAAATATGGGGAAACAGAGGGACAGTAAAGAATACAAGTAATTCACTTTAAACATGATGCTTTCCTCAACATGTTAGCTACTAAGAATATTGCAAAAGGTTTTATAGAACCTGAAATAGCACACCTAGCTCCTCAGTCAAAAAACAAGAAAGGTATTTGGTACAAAACAACATATTACTAATTACTACACCAAGTTACTACTTTATGGTTTTAAACTTTCAGACTTTTTGGCTTTAAGTTACTGAGCAAAATATAATTTTAATGTACACTTCTGATTCCGTGATGCAAGATCCTGCCTCCTCATTTGAAGCTGCAAGTATTTTGAATTTAAATTCTTAGGAGATACTACATATCACACACAGAAAATATTTTTCTGAACAAATATGCTTGAAGGGCAATAAGTAATCATCAAGAAAGCACTGAGATTCTACCATGAGGGTTCTAAGGTGTCTAATGGTTTCATGCTACTTAAGTTTTAATTTGTTCTATTTTTTACCAAATTGAGATAACTTGTAACCTCTCCTGCTACTGAATATATATTTCTTCTGGTAAAAGACAGATAGTGATTATTGATAGAGTTTATTAAATAGAACAAAAGTAGGAATTTCTGACTGTCTTAAAATAGACATGGTTAGCACTTTAAAAAATGTAATGATCAAAAAAACCCCACACTGATGGTGCTATTTAGAGTGCAGAGCACTCAATGTTCTTGCTCAGTTTATTCCTTTTCTAATAAAGAAAATCGACTAAACAAAGAGATTTCAACTAGAAAAAGTGAAGAGACCAAGAACCAAAATATCTTCACTTGACTTTTCTAGCTTTCCTTAAAAGGATAAACCTGCACTTTAAATTATGCACAAGAAATGTTAACAGACTAAATTATTAGAAATGGGTATTTGATAAACAGCAATACAGTCATTTAAATCGAACATTTTATGTTTTTTCTCTGAAAGCTGGTGGGAGTTTAAAAATGGCTACTTCTCTCAGTGCTTGCTAATAACATAAAACATTGCAAAAATTAGGATTAGTTTGTGAACCATGGGATTTTTTTAATGGATTAACTCGTGAAGCATGAAGTAAAAGGAATGAGATGCACTCACCAAATGGTTAAATTACAGTGATAGATCTGTGATCTGTGTCTAAACTCACAGGATCAGCAATGCTTACACTCTTGCCAGTGGCAGCTAATGCATTACCTTTCAGAATGCATTACCAAGTCCAAGACCACACTGGTTTTGTGCAATTTGCTTACTAGGAAACATTAGGAAATGCTCTTAGAGAAACATTTTAGTTAAGGAACAACACTGAATGCTTTTGGTTGCTTTTTTTGCTTTGTTTCTGCCCATTCTCTCTGTTTCTCCTAATTCTTTTCTGCAAGTTGCAAGCCTAATGAGTGCAAAACCAAACCAACTTTGCATCATGTTTTTCCATCTTATTCCAAGCCTGATAAAGTAATTCTGTAGCTTTGTAGTAAACAAAAATTCAGTGCTTCGCAGTTATTGAAAGAGTAAGATTTAAGACCATTAAACTAGAACCCTGAGGATTTATCATTTCCCGTGGGGTACATTAGATATCCCTTTGCTAATGCATTAATCATGTCCCTAGCTGCTGGCATGACTAAATTCTTCCCCATTGTCCCTTATTACTCATCTTTTCTGTGGGGAGGTATAGGTTCTAAAATTTACACTCTAAGTGGAAAGATAAGGCATCTGCTTTTAAGACGCTCTATGTGTACTCTGAGATATGTCAGGAATTAAATACGAATGATTAAGACTGTGTGTCACTGAGACAAAGAAATAATTTAATTGCCTTTATAAAAGAGTGGACTCACAGAATCCAAGGCTTATGGCTAGTACCTGTAGAGCAGAAAACTCAATTTACACACAAACAACAGATATATAATATCTTCTGTATGATAATTGGTGTTTTCCTGAAAAAAACTGAGACCTGGAATCCCTTTTTTTTCCCTGACAGACTGAGCATGTCCAAAGTTTATTCAAGAGAACTGCAACAGCTTGGAAAAAACCAGAGACCACTCCAGCAATCTGATGGTAACAGATGGTAAAATGATAGGGTCCACTACCTCTTTAGAGGATTATAATCTAGAGTACAATTTCAGGGCCTAAAGACTAGAAGTCTTAAAAAATAATGTTAAGCTTCATATTTACTCAGTAGATGATTTGCAAATTTTGTCAGAGCTTTGCCAAGTTATAAGCATCTAATTTAACATGTGCAATTGCCTAAAATTCTGTTTCACTTTGTTTTTTTTAGTTCCAGAAAAAGAACAGCGATGTGGAAAGGAGACAAGTAAAATAAAGACGCTAAGAATATTAGAAGCTAAAAGGAGACAGATTTGCATATATATAGATCCATCAGTGAAAAAGCACCATTGGATTTCAGTCCTATCTTTTCTTCAGATTTTCTGAGAGTTTTTGCAGTGATTTTTGAAGGATTGGGGCACTTAATTGACAAATTCAGACAAGCTATGTTTGAGGAAAGCTGATGGAAAGGTATGAGGGAAAAGTAATCAGCCAGAGAATGGATGTTAAGGGACAGAAGGTATTGCAGAGAAGATACCACAGACACTATATATCACGGGCAAAAAGTTGAGAAATGAGAAAGAACTGAAGAAACAAATACTGAATTAGCTAATTATTTATGCAAAATAGTAGTGTAATTAACTGTAAACCAGTGACTAAAAAAAAGAATCAATAAAACAATGAATTAAATAAGTATCATGTAATTCAAGACAAGGTAAACAAATAGACAATTCAGAGAATATGAATCACAGAATATACTAGCTAGTTAATTAGTCAAATAGTACACACATCAGGTGAATGATCAATAAATTTATCTATTCATTAAACAATAAGCCAGTTAGAGATCCATATAATTAAATAAACAGAAAATTTTGAGTTCAAATAAAAATATCTCAAGCAGTCAGACAGCTAGAAGCAGATGAAAAAAAAGGAGAGCAGGAATACCAAGAACAGGCCAAACCATGAACGAGGGGAAGAGCAATGCTGAAGAGGCATGGCAGTGGTGGGAGGTATAGACAGGGTGGCATCTCTGGCAAAGATCCAGGTGAGCTCTTTCCTCTTGGAAAGCATTGCTGCTTCTGTAGTTGCTGACGTTACAGGCCATGTTTAGAAATAAAAAGAAATATCTTTATTTTTAGGATGACTGTGGGTGCTTATAGCAATTTGATGCACAGTAGTACTATTTATTTGGGGGGCAGCTTGTTTAATAATACATAGTATTGCCAGAGAACTTGCCATGAAGTGATGAAAAATGGCTTCACTACTGCGATATGATGTTCTGTAACATTTCATTTTAAATGTGGAAGAGATTTCTAGGGTTTTCTCCCAACCCTAATATCTCTGCAAAGTTACATATTCTACTTTGTATTCCAATAAAGTAAGGAGAAGTTGATAGGTCTTGTCCTTTCTTGAATACTTGACTTTCATGCACCCCTTTTCACATTGCGCATATAAAATTTCTTCAAATGTACACGGAAGTCTAATTCCAGTCACTGAAGGCATGTACTGAATGACTTTTAATTTAATCACTTTAAATCATGCTATTTGGAATAAACAATTGTTTTCTGAAGAGAAACAAAATTCAAATATATTTGCTTTTACAGTGCTTTGATAATACTAAGCAACAAAAAAACTGGTAAATTGCTCAATAATCTCTGTAGGGATAGTAGCAGTTTTAAAAGACAAAGTATTCAGAACAATTCTTTCTCTTTTAGATTTTGTTTTTGGGGTTTTTTTTGTTTGTTTGGTTTTTTTTTTAATGAATTCTTAACATCAAATAAAGACACAGCTTAGAAAGAATAAAGAACTTGCTATTTTGTTCAGAAAAGCTTCAGTAGCAAATAATTGTGACTTTCTCAGCTAAAGAAAAATTTATTTCATCTTATAAATTTGACTGTACTCATAGGTCTCCTAGAGAACACTGAAGGGCAAAGTTTGCAGCAGGAATTAAGGAGTTAATAGCAAAGTCCTTCAGTTTTAAGACATTCTGCCATGGGGCCTCTCATACCGTATTTGTCTACTCCATTCCCTCTAAAAATGGAGCTCGCTAACTTCTGCACAAATAAGGGAGTTTGAATAACCACTGTGCATTTTTTTGGAAATTTTGTTTGTCTAGTCTCTACAAATCTCTTACTGGTAGTTTATTTCATGAAGCAGAACAGCTGAAGGAGATGAATGCTTTTTTGAAAGAACGTAACACACAAGGATGTTATGTAATCTTCAAAATTAAAATGTACCCTTTTATGGCATTATCTAGACAAAAATATTATTTGGTTTAATGGCTTAAGAAGATTAAGGAGTTATTCAATGCATTCTCAGTAAATAGAATGTTTTGGTCTTCTGGAGACATGACCATAGGATAGGTAGATAGTTCAACTTTATAGTACAATAAAATGTAGCTGTAGAAGATACCAATAATGGCTTGTTTACTTACTGTGACTTCATATGACCATGAGTAATCTCATAATCTGTTTTGTATGCAATAAACAAAACGTTTGTCATTCTCTGTGTGTGTTGGCTTTGACTGAGAAAAGGTAATACATTCTTCTGAACAAGCTCAGAAGTATACTTTTTTCCTTTTTGCTATTGCTTGTCATTTCTCTTTTTATGAGATTAAAAAATTTCTAACTTTGCTCACAGAAACAGCTTACTAGGAGAAGACATGGGTTTATAATTGGGAAGTTTCATAGTTAGCATAGTAAATCCTCTAATCACAATAAGATAGAAGAGTAATTTGTAAAACCCCTTTAGAACTTTAGCATTAGCAAAAGCACTAATATTTTTATCTGTATAGCTTCTTTAACTGTGGTAGCTGGGGTACTGTTAAAGGCAAGAAGTGGTGACAACCCTGGTCCCACTTCATAAAAAAAACCCCAAGTAAACACTTTGGTGAATAGATTATTCAAAATTTAATTTAAGAGTAAGAAATATCAAAATCTAATCACTAGTCAGTGAAACTGTACTCTGTTTTGGTGTCAGAAACAGAAGGAAGTTATGAATAACTATGGTAGAAATGCACATTTTGTCCATTACACTCAAAAAGTTCTTAACTAATTTTTGACTGATAAGATGCCAGCAGTGTATAAACATGTGGGTTTGGGTTTAGTTAAAAACAAATAAACAAATAAAACAATATTGCTTTCTAAATACAATCTCTGCTTCTGCGATTCACCCTAATCTTTCTTTCTGGAGCAAAACTTCAGTGAGATTTGCAAATAGTCAGCTGTAGAGTCTTTTCATTTTGCTTTAAATCAAAGTATGAAATGAAATTTAGTTTGCTCATGCTGATTGAAGATTTCCCATTTTATAGTAAGATGCCAGATGATTATGCTGATTCTCGTACATCTGTCAACAGCTTCTTGAAGTTCATTAACTAGGAGCTTTTGTCGAGCTTACTTTCATCTCTGAAGGGGGTGAACTGACTCTGGTTTGCATGTCACAGCTTTTTCTTCCACGGAGCTGTGGATGGCAGACATTCAGTCATGCTCTCACACTCAAGGTCTTCAGCAACTTATTTTCTGTGCCTTCTATGTGAGAGAAGATGGTTTAGGTCAGCTAAAGGCCACTCACCAGCCCACAAGTTGTGAATCAGTAATGTCTGGAGAGTGCACTAAGAGGACACGTGTATCTAGTGGATTCCTCAAAATGGAGAGTATTCTGCTCCTCTGTCACGAACATGTGAGAGAGGGAGCACAGAAAGAGAATGAAAAGACTACTTTTTCAGGGCAGGGTAAATGAGGTCTTTGAGTTTGTTCGAGCTGTAGCCATCTTGCTTAGAACTGCTAAAGGAAATGTTGAAAGTGACAGCTTCCTCCAAATGCTCCTTGATATAATCACCTTGTTCAGTCTTTGTACCATCATGCATTTCCAAGGGCAACATTTGTTTTTGTTCTTGTCTGTGGTCTTTATCACCTCAGTTCATCTTATCTCTTATGATTATTGTAGAAGTGACTGCTGTCCGACCTTAGCATCTGCATGAGAAAGTGCATACCAAAGGATCATGACCAAGCCATAAATACTTATGTGAGAATGCTTTAACTGGCAATTCAACATGAGTTGCTGTGGGATGTATGAAGGATGTATGAGAGTGTTTGTGATAAGAGCAAGAAACATCCTGCTCTGCCATTTGTTTGCATGTTGATTAGTGGTTAGTGTCCTGCCTGGCTGCATAGTTTTGACCCTAAACTGTAAACAGCAAAACATATAAAAAGCTCACACATACTTAATAAAGTGATTCTGTTGCACTATAATGGGGTCTGTGTCTTACTGTAACTGTTTGCAGATCTTCACTGGACGTTTCCACACTTGTCACTGGTTTTATAAAATTAATTTTGTCTCTAGGGCCTTTTCAAAGCCAGTTTGAAATACTCTTTTTCTACAGATATTTTCTTTTTCTTCAAATATTTTTGTTAAAAAAATGCACTGATTAATCTGGAAATAATTTTATGCTGGAACAAAGCACTTAATCAGACATAGATTCTGTCATGCATTACTCCCAAATGAACTAGGATAACTAGCTAACCTTGCTGGAAATCTGTCTTTATTGTTTGATAGCCATAGGTTTATAAAATCCTCCCATATATGTAGATTCTTTAGGAGTTTGTTACATAACTATTTATTTGTAAAATATGGTAACATTCCCATACAATTATTTCTTTGTCTTTAGTTTTAATCCCATGTTTAGTGAATGATGATCAATGCCATGAGACACATTTCAGAGAATTCAAAGCTAGAATTAAATTTTTTAAGCTGCAGGTCTGAAAAATATTGAGAAGCAAAAACCACCACATTAAGTGAATCATCCGTGGTTTATATCAACAAGACCTGGCAGATGCAATTTGTAAACTACCTTATGAAAATGTATGAGTGTGTTGCAGGTGTTTCCTTGGGAATATTATTGATTTTGTTTTTTTTATTTTAATAACATCCTGCTGAAAGATATAATGGTCACTGAAACGGTATCTCCTATTTCTTCCATTCCAGCAGGTGCTGAGGGAATGTAAAGACCAGAGGCAAACTGTTTCACATCCTCCTTTTCTTCCTGTCAGAACTGTTTTCCTCTAAACATTACAAATACAAATTATATTAATGCAAAGGCTTCATGTGGAAGTCTGCTGAAATCTTTGACATTTGAAAAGTGAGAGAGAAATGCAGAGAGCCTGATTTAATTTATTTTTCATAGATCGTGGGATAAATGCACTGTCATTAAAAAAATGTAAATATTTCCATGGAGGAACAGTTTTCCAAAAATTGTATTTTCCAGGCAACTCTGTTTCAAATATTGTGTAGTCTGAAGATGTGTAGTGGGTTGAATCTGAGTTGATAGACAGATTTTTAGACCAATGACGCTTCTTACAATTTACACATTTAAACTGCACAAAAAGACGGGAGTTCCTCTTGTTCCAGCCCCCCAGAGGGAGGTGGGGTGGCCTTGGAGCCTCCGAGCCTCGCCGGGCCGGGGGACCCATCAGGGCTGGCTGAAGCCCTGGCCCCCTTCCCCTCTTCCTGATACTGCGGCACAGACCCTGGGTCACTGGGGGAGGAACCATCCCAGAGCCCAGGCAGCGAAACCCAGCCATGGACTGCCACACAGCTAAACCCAGCCATGGACTGCCACACAGCCAAAATCTTTCCAGAGCGGCTTCTTGAGACCGGCGGGTCCCCCCTGTTCTCCACATGGAGCCGGCGGGAGCCAGCAGGAGCCTCCTGTCTGCAGCCAGCACACTTCACACTGAACTGAAGAAAACACCATGCAGCCAGCAGCACAAAGGGAGTGAGGCTTCCTTCACCATAAAGCCTGAACAAGAACATTTCAACATAGAGGTTTCAGAGTCAGAGAGAGAGTGAGCCACGTGACACGGAGCTGAAAACGGTGATGGAGAAAAGGGGCGGTGCCACGTTCCTCACGTGTAGCTTAAAAATGCTTCTTGCGTGCGGTGGGTAAGAAACTGTAATGTCTCAAACTGTTTGTCTCTTTAATCCATTTGAAATACATGGGAGGATGGAAGACTTACATGTGGCCCTAGAAGTTTGTGAAGAGTTGCCTATGCCAGGCTATATAAAAACAGTGAGAGGCTTTTAAGGATTTGCCGGGAATCGAACCCGGGTCAACTGCTTGGAAGGCAGCTGTGCTCACCACTTTACCACCAACGCACCAAAATGTTGTGGTTCGACACAACTAAGCATCTAAAATATCAGTTATTTTATAAGGAAAATAAAATAAGAAAATATTGAGGAAAACTAGATAGCTGAGAGGCAAAACAGGTTCAAACTTAAGCAGTTGCAGTACAAGGAGAAAG
The DNA here is from genome assembly GCA_020086605.1 of Lanius collurio. Classification (NCBI taxonomy): domain Eukaryota; kingdom Metazoa; phylum Chordata; class Aves; order Passeriformes; family Laniidae; genus Lanius; species Lanius collurio. Next base: position 1,175,150 of record JACBWW010000052.1, read on the forward strand.
TTTTATTGCTAACAGAATTAAAAGTTAAAAGATATAACAAGAAATTAAAACAAATACCTCCCCCCCGCCCCCTTCTTCTCAGCATTTTACTCTTTTTTTTTTTTAGCTAGCACAAAAGATAACACAACATAGGATTCTAGTCAGTGTTACAGCTCTTGAAAAGTCTCTCTCTTAGGCTTAAGGAAAAAAAAAAGGGTTTCTTCTTCTTGCTTCACATGGTTTCTCAAACTGCCCCCAACAACAGACCCGCCTGGAAAGAAACAATCTGCTATGGTGTAATACATCTCTTCTATGAAAAAATATCAGTTTTTTCACACTGCCACACATGGGCCATCACATGGGGTTATTGATCTTTTTAAGGATGGATCATTTTGGCCTGAACACAAAGGCTTTTTCTGCTACAAATCCTTAAAAGCCTCTCACTGTTTCTATATAGCCTGGGATAGGCAACTCTTCATAATCTTCACGGGCCACACTTGAGTCTTCCATCCCCCCATGCACTTCAAATGGATTAAAGAGACAAACAGTTTGAGACATTACAGTTTCTTACCACCGCATGCCAGAAGTATTTTTAAGTTACACGCGAGGAACGCGGCACTGCCCCTTTTGTCCATCGCCGTTTCCAGCTCCGTCTCACATGGCTCACTCTCTCTCTGACTCTGAAACCTCTATGTTGAAGAATGTTCTTGTTCAGGCTTTATGGTGAAGGAAGCCTCGCTCCCTTTGTGCTGCTGGCTGCAGACAGGAGGCTCCTGCCGGCTCCATGTGGAGAACAGGGGGGACCCGCCGGTCTCAAGAAGCTGCTCTGGAAAGATTTTGGCTGTGGGGCAGTCCATGGCTGGGTTTAGCTGTGTGGCAGTCCATGGCTGGGTTTAGCTGCCTGGGCTCTGGGATGGTTCCTCCCCCAGTGACCCAGGGTCTGTGCCGCAGCATCAGGAAGAGAGGAAGGGGGCTCCCGGCCTGGCAGGGCCTGGAGGCTCTGAGGCTGCCCCACCTCCCTTCTGGGGGGCTGGAACAAGAGGAACTCCCATCTTTTTGTGCAGTTTAAATGTGTAAATTGTAAGAAGCGTCATTGGTCTAAAAATCTGTCTATCAATGCAGATTCCACGCACTACAAGATGTTGTTCCATTTTGGTTTTGGTTAAGTGCAGGGCAGTTAGATTTTACATTTCTGAGGATGTATTTGGTTGTTATTTTTTTGGCAGCAAGTATAAGGCAAGTTGATCTTCTTTGTGAATGTAAACCTCCCATCTTCCATGCACGTACTCATTGCAAACAGTCAGCAACACAAATCTACAAAAAATCCTGTGTACTGTAAATTACTGCCATTCAGGAATCTCCTTCCATTTAACATATAATAGTTAGCTTTGTTGTGTTTTCTATCTATATTATAGTAAAGAAGAAACTTTTCTTCCATGTGCCACAACCAATGAGTAATTGCCTTAAAACGAGGAAAAGTCTACACGGCTACTATAATTGGTGTCATCTTACACAGTGCAGAGAGAACTTCAAAAGGTTGTACGAAAATAATCAATAGTCCCCCTGAAAGAACTGCATTACAATGTCATTTTAATTTTTTGTTAATTTTGGAGTTTTTCTTTCTTGCATGCAAAATAAGTATAATTTAGAAATAGGAAGAAAGTCTGTACTTAGGTGAGAGGGCACTCCTGCTTTTGCCATTCCCATTTAAAGGATATTAAAATCCAAGAGGGAGATTTTTGAAGATATAAATGTTATTACCCTTTGCAGTACTGATATTTCTACTACACATATGACTGTATTACTAGCAATATGTAAAGTAGACATTAATTTCAATTTAAAATATAGAGTAATAGAATCACAGAATCATGGAATGATTTGGGTTTGAAGTGACCTTAATCATCTAATTCCAACCCCTCTGCCATGGACATGGACAGATTCTGCGTTTCTCAGAGCCCCATCCAACCTGGCCTTGAACATTTCTAGAAATGAGGCATCCACAGCTTCCCTGGGCAACTTGTGCCAGGGCCTCATTTCTTCCTTATATCCAAACTAAATCTGCTCTTTCAGTTTGAAGCCCATCTCCCTTTTTCTGTCACTCCAGACCCTCATAAATAGCTTCTCTCCATCTTTGCTGTGGGCTCCCTTCAGGTACTGGAAGACCACAACAAGGTCACCCCAAAAACTTCTCTTTTCCAGGCTGAACAACCCCAGCTCTCTCAGCCTTTCCTCATAGCAGAGCTGCTCCATCCCTCTGATCACCTTGATGTTCTCCTCTGGGCTGACTCCAGCAGGTCCCTGTCCTTCCTGTGCTGGGAGCCCAGAGCTGGATGCAGCACTGCAAGTGGGGTCTCAGCAGAGTGGGGCAGAGGGGCCCCTCTGCCTCTGCAGAGAGGTAGAATCTCTTCCCTCCCCTGCTGCCCATGGGGCTTTGAATGCAGCCTAGGACATGACTAGCTTTCATAAATGATTCATTATCTAACACAAGAAAAATAAATTTAAGCTGAAGTACTACAGCCATTTGGTATCAAGAATATCATAATAATGATTGGCATGAATGGAGAGGAGACAAACTAACTTGCCTTGTCTGACAAAAAAAGTCTGGAATATCAGCGATCTATATGGACATATCTTTATGGCAAATGTTTGAAGAAAAGAAAACCTGGAGGCACAACGGCAGATTAGAGAAGTTTTCAGCCATTAAATTTAATCTGGAAAGTAAATTTCTAGCAATCAGTGAAGTGAGGACCTGGAACAGCCTAGAGAAACTCAAACAAGGGTCAGGAGCCAGAAACCTACCTGATTTAAGATAGAGCTCCAGGTATTCTGTGGGTGGCTATGAGAGCCATTTATGTGTAATGAGCAGGGTGTTTGATTCAGTGACACAAAACATTTCGTCTCATATGGAGGTTATTAGTCATGTAACAGCTGTCCTTTATTTTCAAAGACCCCCTACAAAGGCATTATCTAAGTCCCCAATCCAGTGGGAAGCAAGGAGGATTTAAGACTGAAATGAAGCAGCAAAACTGGATAGAATTTTAGATGGCTTTTATACAAGATACCATCTTTAATGTATGGGGTTTTTTGAAGATCAATTTTCCAGTCTGCAAAACATGTACTTTTAAGTCACAGAGGTCATTTTCAAAATCTTGTTTTAGGATTGTTTTTTAATTTGCATTTCAAACCTGCTGCATTTTTTATCAAAGTGTGACACTTCTACTTCCAAGGGTTTTAAAAAAAACAAACTAGGTACTACATTATCTTTATATAAAAAATGGCATTTAATTTTAGAATGGAAAAGTACACATTTTTCAAACTTATTTCCTTTCTTGATATGTAATAATATTGAAGTAATTTCATCTAAACATTTTGCACTGGCAGAGTTTTCAAAATGTTACTTCTTAATGACCTTTCACTATCATGAAGAAAGTTAATCTGACTCACAGATACAAACTAATTGCAATGAAAATTGCAGATACCTTTGATCTGATCTGATATGTATTATTAATAATAATCCTTTCCCCCTTATTTAAAGAACAAAAATGACTATATTACATGTAATTTAAGATTCTTTTTCAGGACAAATGCTATATTTTTCCTCTTTGATTTAAGCTTTCTTGTTTTCTTTTTGACCCATTGAGCAAAAAACATAGAAAGAAAAGAAAATTAAGACAAAAAGTGAAAAAGATAATTTTCTTCAAATTATTAGACAAGATATAACCGATCTCAACTAAGTGTTCACAGAAGGGAGCTTTGTAACTCAAACTTTCAGTAGTGAAGAACCATTTAAAATATTCGGTCTACTAAGGTACAGGAATAAGCCAAGACTGCAATGACTGTTTTAGAATGGTAGTTTATGGTCAATAACCTGAATCCTAGCAGTAATTCAGTGTCTTGAGATAGAAGGGACACACTTGCCTCTTTTTATTTTCCTACAATCTGAGCACAAACAAAATTTACTTAGCAAAAATATCTTAATATTAAAACTTTAATTTTCTGTTTATTTGTATGTCTGTAAAAAAAAAAAATCTAGATCTCAGTTATTCTTGTTTTGCTTTAAATGAGTTGATAACTAATTTTGTGGGGCATTTCATATTTTCCTCCTTTAAAAACTGATGGCAGTGATCTGAAGTCTTCATAAAACTCAGAAGGAACAAATATTTTAGTTTCTGGTAAGTTCCTGCTCAATTCCTGCAGATACTATTTGTGCAGATTTTATAACAGGCATTCTTTATGTATATTTAATATTTCCACTGTGTGTTTGAACCACCATGAACCCTGTGGTAATGTATCAGGCTTAGAGTGCTTTACATCAGTGCTCTTTTGTTGCCTTCAATAAGCTCCAGCATGACACAAGTCATTCAGTTTCTGTTCTAAATTGGTCAACTGACTTTTATTCCCGTAACAACCTGCTCAAAGGAAAACTAGCAAATCTTTCCCCTCCTAAGTTTTTCCCAATTGTGTCTTTCTACACTCTTACTATTTCAGTTTTTTACAGTTCAGGCATTGTCAGTCACGTGAATAATTATGAAATTTTTCTCAGGCTCCATAGAAGTAATAGATTCATTCTGGGGCTACTGTAGCTCCAGTATGACTGTCCTTTGGCCACTTGCATGAGGTTTGATCAGCTCTTGGAATGAGTCACAGAAAGGAGACCCTGCTGTATAGAGAGGATAGAATGGATAGACAGCTTTTGACCTTGAAAATCAGCTTGCAGGTCTCTTTTTTGGCTTGCAGAGTTGTACTTCTTCAGAGGAATCAAAATGATAGTGATAATTTCCTTAAATTCTTACTGTGCTCCTTCCACCTTATTTCTAGATAGTTTGTGTTAGGGTAATGGTTTCTTTGGTTTAGTTATATTTTCTTTATTAAAGACATAATGGAAGTTTTAAAAAGACTTACGCCAAGTGAATTTTAACAGACTATATTAAGGTACTTTAAATACACAAAAGGAAATGTAAAGTCAGTATTTGAAATTTAAGTCTTTGCCATCTTCATTGATATACTCGTAATACTTTGTGCTACTCTTGAGAAACATAAAGCAACAACCTAAGTTACTTTAAAAGTAGCATGTACTTACAAAACACAAAACTTTTACAAATTTGAGTCCCTGATAACTGCAAAAGATGATGTTTAAATTAAGTGAACTGGTGTAACAGATTATTTTGAAAATCAGTTGTTGGTATCCTAGGGTTTTTCTCCTCCCTCTAATTTTCACAATCCTCTGTTGCTGGAGGTTGATGCAGCTTCATTTTTGGTTTGCTGCTCTTTCCAGCTGCTCTTAATGGTTGCATTACATTAATCTGCATATAAATTCTATGTTATCCCACTTATTCTACAGTTGAAGTTAGGAAACTGCATCTAACAAACTGAGCCAAGAATACCACCAAAGCGATGGTGTCTGTGTCCTTGGTCTTCATGTCACTTTAAGGTGTCCATTTTTCTGGAGTGAATCTGATAATTTTCTTGCAGAATTTTACTGAAAAGAAAATTTAACATTAGCTTCATTTCAAAACCTACCAGACCCCGCATGACTTTCCTTTAACAAAGAAACATGATCTCTGGAACTCCTCTATCTGCAAGGAATGTTGTCTCAGCATTTCTTATAACAACTAACCAATCTGGAGCTCATTACTTCCTTCTTTGGTCTGTACACTCATGCAGTGACCATGCTCCATCAATTAGACAAAGCTTCTTCATTTTCATTAATATAGTTATTTATGTACAGTTTACAGAAATTTGTAAAGCAAATTCCCTCTCCCACAGTAGTTTTTCATCATCCAGTGCTGTTTTCCTTAGCTTTCATTATTAATTATCCACCAGGATTTGTTCTTGGAGGGTAGGTAATTAGATACAATTAAGCATTACATTTTATGGAGAAATCAGGGATACAGGACAGTAGAATAAAACATATTTCCTATAAAGTGTGCGTTAAGAGTTTTGCCCACAAGTAAAATGTCTCCAAAGTCATGGCTGGTGAAAAAAAAGAAAAAAGGAGAATTAAATTGATTTCAACTGCAGTTTCAGCTGCAGTTACTATTTGAAAAGTATGACAAGCATGTCCTGGATTCTCAGAAATATAATTTCACTCTCTTGTATCTGACTATACCTCTGTGAGGCTATGTCTGTTTAGTCTGTATCTTCTATGATGCAAAACAAAGATTCCTGTAAGTGGGATGTCTAATGGTAGTATTTAGACAAACTAGACTAGACTAGAATTGGATTGAATGGTTTCTGTTAGAAGGGACCTGGATCATCTTGAAGGAACAATGGTCATCTATTCTAGCTGCCAATTTAGCTTCCATTTCATTTTACACTTATTTAGTAGTAAGTTTGATGGGGTTTCTTAATGCATCTATCTATCTATCTATCTATCTATCTATCTATCTATCTGAAATTATTTATTATATGTATATGTATATAATGTGGAATGGTGTCCGTGTTTGTTTAAACATCTAGGCTTGTACTCAAATTTGGTTGACTTTGCATTAAGCATATGACATGAAAATGTGAAAAGCATGTCAAATACTTGTTTTTCATGCATGAATGAATGATCTACATATGTGTGGATGTGCGTCCCTGTCCCTATACCGCTTCATCTGTCCTTCCAACTCCATCGCTGTCTTATATATTGTTGTAAGGATTCCCTGCACTGCAACACATATGACCATGGTGGATGAGTTGTGGATATGAACAAACAGCAGTGCTCATAAGTGTTACGAAATAGCTCTAGTGAGCAAACCCATATGCAGACTCTTTCAGAAATTTATGAAGCCCTGAGACATCTCCTGCACACTTGCAAGCTTGTTTCCTATACAGAATGTAGAAATCAGGTGGTACCTACAAGAACATTGTTTTAGGCTCTACATGTTTTATCTGCACAATGGTCATATTATTAAATTCTATTTAATTATCTCAAAATTGGTTAAAGATGTACCTTATGAGTATATTTGTATTATTTAGTAAATTCCTTGCATAAAAATTTATTCTGTAAAAAAAATTTGAAGAATTTTTTCCTCTCTACACCCAGATTCAGAAGAAAACACTGTAAACCTGTAAGTCATCAATCTTGTATTAATACAGAGTTTTCTTTGGAGGAATACAAGTGTCTTAATAAATAGCAAATGCATGTAGTTAAGTTGAATAAATGATTTCTAGTGTGCAGTAATTTGGCTGCAAAGAGTACCCCATTCTTATAAATCAGCCCTAATATTCATGGCATTTTCATTAATGTGCTTATAATAAATATGGTAAGGGAGACATAAACACATTAATAATACACATTGCACTTAATAGCTTTTGCCCTTGGAAATTCTTATCTAGCTCCTACAAAAGTCAATGGAAAAATTGCACTTGAATGCATTTAAAGAAAACTTGAACCCATGTATGAAAAAGTACATTCAACATAACAGAGTTAAACTACTGAACTACTGAACTACTCTTCCTTCTCTTCACTGCTTTTTGTTTCAACACCATGACAGATCTATTCATGTTGCAGGGGCTTAATAAGGATAACAGGAGTAATACAGTCTGTAATTCAGATGTGATACCTAATGAGGAAATACATTTTAAAAATACATAAATACCAACTTTTTTCTCTTAGGTATGATTCAGAAATATAGAGTAATAACTGAGCGAAAATGCCTCTATCGAATGATTTGATGGACTAAAAGCAGCCATATTTGGTGTCTGTCCAGTTTTAAAAAGTTAATAAGATTTATTTTAGCACAAGCTTTGAATTAAATTTTTACTTTTTTATCTATATAAGCTTAAAAATTTCTTTTTGCAGGTATGGTCTCTACAAGGGCACACAACCCACCCTTCCCCCTCCTGCCCACCACCTCCCCATAATTTAGCTGATTTCCTAATGGTATTGCATAGGCTCCAGCATTTATTTCTGTAACATTCTGGTTTTTATAAGAGCTGTTAAGAACATTTCTTAATAGGAATGTGTACAATTAGATGGGGTGGATTAAAAGTTCTAGTAGTTAAGAGCTACTTAGGTGTTCAGTAAGTGCCAGGGTATTTTACGGAAATTGCATGGAAATTGCTGCCATTACCATGTCTTCACCAAGCCCACTAAGGGACATTTTAATCATACCTGTTTTTCTCTTCATAAAGGGTTATTGCAACCAGCAGCAATGTGACAAGGAGAAATTTCAAAAAGAAAATGTGTTACTTTTGAAAAGAAAATGAGAGCTGGAAACCTGAATAAAAGGTAAATCAATTTTTTTTCCCTGGAGGAAACCAGAGGAACAAATAAGAACTCAAGCCCTAACTTTAAACCCTTGTCAACTCTAAATGAATTTCTTTTTGAACCACATTTATGTTTATCTTGACCTCTGGATGCAGACAGAAAGATACCCTATTCTCAGTGATAACTGCCTGAAGTAAGGAAACAGTATTATATGATTCATTTTATACCTCAGTGACCTTGAATAAGACAGGACACTACATAAATATAATGCAAATTTATTCCAGTGTTTGACACCTACTAACTCAAGTTTACTCGAGGGCAGGGGAATAATACAGAAGAATATCCTTTGCTATCATAAGGCAAGAAATAGAAACAAGTTGAAGAAGTACATCTGAGGAGTTTTAGTGTCAGCTATCAACCGACAACATGTTGTGGTTTGACACTGGCTAAACTCCAGGCACTCATGAAAGCCGCTTGCTCAGAAAAAAATTAATGAAGGGCTCATGAGCTGAGGTAAAGACTGGGAGAAAAACACTTGTAAGGGCAAAACAAGTTCAAATTTAAAGACATAAAGTAAATTTATTATTAACAGAGTAAGATTAGGATAATGAGAAGTAAAATGAGCCTTTAAAACACCACACCTTTCCCCCCACCGCCCCAGCCCATGTGTCTTTCCCACTGACAGCACAGGGAGACAGGCCAGGGCGGTTTTGGTCGTCACCTGAGATCTTTTTCAGTTCACTATGGGAGAGGAGTTTTTCTTCTGCTATGCTGTGAATCCCTCCCACAGGCAAAACAGTCTTCCCAAAACTGTTGTAGCGTGGGTCCATCGTCCACAGGGTGCAGTCTTTTAAGGATAGGCTGCTCTGGTTTGGAAGCAAGGGCCCTCTCTCTGTATCTCTAGAAGCAGGGACCCATTCTCTCTATTCGGGTCTCCCACTGGATCACAGCTTCCTCTGGCATCCACTTGCTCCAGCATAAACACTTTTCCTATGGGCTGAGAGTGGATCTCTGCATCTCCCGTGGATTTTATGGCTTGCAGGGGGACGACCTGCTTCACCATGGTCCTCACCATGGCTTGCAGAGGGATTTTGTCTATGACTCTTGGAGCACCTCCTGCCCCTCCTTCTCCACTAAACTTGGTGCCCCCATGTTGTTCTCTCTTAGATGTCCTGTCTTCCTGCTCTTCTCTAGAAGAAAAACAGTTGCCCGTAGGTACCATTGCCAACAAGTTCCACTAATTCAAAGATTTTTGCAGCACCCTGCAGTGCCAACAGGTTGATTTTGTCTAGGTTGTGCATCAGGGAATCGCTTGCCATTCTACTGCTGCCAGCCACATGGCCCTGCTGGCACTGCGCAAGCACTGGCGGTCACTGCAGCACTGGCATTATTTAATGTCTCTCTGCATGTGGGGCTCTGGGAACAAGAAGCTGCCACTGCGACCCCTGACCTTCTGTCCACAGCGCAGCTGCCTAGCGGTGGCCAGGCAGGAAAGGTTTGCTGTGGGCCGCACTACAATGGTGGCGGACGCAGCAGCTCATCACCATGAGCCAAGTCAGGATGCCCCAGGGGCGATGGCTCACCACCCATGGAAAAAAACCTGCACCAGTGCTGTTTCGATTTTCTTCTTATGTATGTCATCACAGAGGTGTTACCAGCTTCTCTAATTGGGCCAGCAGCACGTCCATCTTCAGAGCCATCAGAGATTGGCTCCGCCAGACATGGTGGAAACTTCCAGCATCTTCTCACAGAAGCCACTTCTGTGGCACCTCCCAGCTACCAAAAACCAGGCCATGTAAAACCAATACACAACACCACCAACAGAGCTGGAAGCTGACAGAAACAACATAGATTTCATATAGAACAACAGAAATGTTAACAGCCTATACTGACTGTTTGCATAGGATTTCAAAGCATGCTAAAGAGCTTTTCCTGCAGAAAAGAATATACATTTGTTTATTTTTACTATTTGTAATTGATTTAGTAAAAACAAAGTCCCTCAGAAATTAACTTTGCAGCAAAATCCTGTGAAATTTATGTTAGATCATACTAATAAGGCTCTTGCCTAACTAGGAAAACAAAAAATGGAGGCATTTTTTTAGAGAAATTATGCTCATTTTTAGTAAGAGAGGACAAGGGGCTAAAGCTCCTGTGAACATTGGCAAAAGAAACAACAAATAAAGAAGCTGTGTGAAGAGATGGACTCACTTGCAAAGAATATACATTTAAGTTTTTTAACCCATGATCTGAACTGTAGGAAGTAGGACAGCAGGAGGATGAGCCTTGCAAGAAGCCAGACAAGTGCAGCAGTGACCAAACCTGAGCTGACTTTGGTATCCAGTAACTCAAAATAATACAGCATCTCTCCTGTCCTGAGCACCCACGATAAGAGATGGAACCCAAATCGTGGACTGAATGGGCTCTGGATGTTCTATGGATATTTTTCAGAGGTGACCCATAGACCGAGGGATTGATATCAGTAAGAGCATATCAAAGGAGGGAGAAGGTGCTTAATGAGGGTGAATTGGGTAGTTTAATACGCACTAGTGAGCACAATGTAAATGGTGTAGAATAAAGGGTGGAGACAGTACCAGGTTCATCTGTAATGGAGTTAATTTTCTTCATTGGGCTGTGGTTTTGGTTTGTGACTAAGACATCAATGGCTGATAATACACTGGTGTTGATTGTTGAACAGCCCCCACAGCAAGTAGGGTGGGGGTATGAAAGATTTTCAGAGGAGATACAGGCAGGACAACAGACCCAAACTGACCAAATGGATGGTGTGTTTATGGTGTATTTATTTTGAGGAAATATTCCCAGTATTGTCAGGTGGGGTTTTTCTAGGCAGGAGGGAGAGGTGTTGGCTGTTCAAAGATGTGAAGTCTCTTTCAGATGTGCTACTTGTTGCAAAAAGAAAATGTTCTTCCATGCTGTTAATCTTATTGTTTTAATAAATGTTATTTTCCCCTTTGCTTTCTGCAGTTGCTAAACTATCCTGAAAGTAATTTCCAGTCTCTTTACAGATGATCTAGGGTTATGATAGAAAATTATCAAAATACCAATTATCACTTTTTATATGAACTGTATGAGGAGACAGGTGAAGTTGAATGCTGACATGGAAAACAAACTGCAGCAGGAACCAGCAAGCTCGAGCTTAAATGAAGTCAAATGTCATACACGAATATTGGCGCTCTTTCAGAAAGAGCTCTTTGACCCTAATATTATCAGACAAGACAAACAATAGCAATCTGCATAATTAAAGGCATAAGAGAAAATGGAAGGAAGTACTCAGAGCTATGGTAGAGCTTAGAGAGAAAAATTAAATAATAAATGTGACATTAATATGAGATATTAATGTTAGATCTCTGTTGTTACTATGAATTTACCTACAGATTTTACCATTCTACTGTTTTCTATATGGTATCATTTTCTATTGAACCAATTTTGGAGGTGAAAATGTGAAAATCTTGAGTGATGTTGAAATAACAGAGAAAGGACTAAAAGTATTACATTGCACTTTGCCAGTTAATTTTTTAATTTATTTATTCTTTAAGCAGAAATGGTACAAAAGGCTTTGTTAGGAGAAATAAACATTATATGAAGGTGTAGGTCAAAAGATAACATCCAATCCAGGAAATACACATTCTCTTGAAAAATTCTTCTATTTGTAAAAATATCCAATTGTGCATATTGTATGATGATCTGTTCAGACATATAATTTGTTTTAACCTCCATGCAAAGAATTGCTATGCTTTTCATCTCTCTATAAAAAAGTTCAATTAAAAAGGAAAACAATTCTGTTTTCCGAATTTGTGCATAATGTGGTGATTTCAATTTTTATATTTAATTTGTAAAATAGCTCATTCCTGTTGATCTATATTTAAATCTTACAAGTAGGAAAAATCAAATACACCAAAATCAAACCTAAAGACTGAATTACTTCTCTAAACTGCAACTCTCTCTCTATCAATATGTCCATAAAAAAGTACATAATTTAAATACAATATAGTCATACTATGTAAATGGTATTTATGGCAAATGCAAATGTACAATATTAGTGGTTTTGTTGGAAAAGTATCAGTTAACTTGCTTTAAATGTTACTTCATAATATCAAAAAGTTAAAAACAGGGGAGAATATAACAAGTAAAAGGTGTTACCAATTTAATAAGTATTCTTAGGTTTTTAAATCTGGACACATTTTCTTCATGGTGCAAATTCTAAAATTAAAACAGTAGTCTAATTTCATTGCTAGGCAGCAATGAAAAATAAAGCAATAGGAGTGTTTATCAGTACTTCCACAGAAGTGTCTCTATTTAATTCTAAATTAATTAATCTTTACAACTTCATACAGCCAACTGAAAATTTTTAATTTCTTAACCAAATAAATAATTTAAATTTTTTATATTCCCTTGAGGATAGGAGTTTCAAACTCTCTAGAAATATTGTTATTTTTGCTGGGAAATTCCTGTCTGTTAGTTTTATTTGTTTTATTTGAGATTCTGCATAAGTAAAAAAACCCCATTCTTCATGCCCTCCAACATTAAGGAGAGCAAAACTATGCTAAAACTAATGTTTGTTTGCCTCTGGGAAAAAATATGGTTTTTTCCTACTTTTTTTTCCAACATTAGGACTCTCCTTCTTTTCTTCTGTCAACTTTCCTCTGGTGAGGGATGCTGCTGAGAGCTTACAGGGAGCTGCCACAGCAGTCTCCTCCCAGACACCCATGTCATTTGCACCTTTGATGGTGGAAGCCTCCAAATACCATGTCTCCCTGAATTTTGTGGCCTCCCTACCCTTTGCTAAGCTTGTTTTCACTTTCTCCAAGTCATATTTCTCCAAGCCAAGATTGTTACTTCAATTCTTTATAACATTTGCCACCAATTTTCTGGTATTGGCACCTGAGTTGTTCATAATTCCCTCAATGTATCCTTGGGCTCATTTTAAATAATGATGTCATTATATGGAAATAATAGTGATGCTTTCCTCATTAAACCTGCTCTTTCAGTCCAGAGGGCATCTAAGTTATCTGTTGAAAGGATGGCTGTGTTATTGCAATATAAAATGGTATACTACAATGAAAATTAAAACGTAAATATACCTGGCCTATAAAATGCATAAAGGTATGATTGAATATGTATTATCTCTTATAGCAAGATCTGTTCTGATGTTCAGGCTAAGTTCATACTTTGCTACTTCTGTTTCACAGCCACTGTGAAATCTTGGTGGGGGAGTGTCCCTCCCCTTTACTTCTTAGACTTCCGGTTTATGTGTAAAAGAATTTGACTAGAACTCTGTTTTTTAAGAAAGTGTTACCATTTTTTCCCTCTTGAACCAAAGAAATGCTCATCTGACTCAGGAAGGTGGAATGTGCTCCAGCCTGAACTTTGTCTATGTGAGCAAATCCTTTCAGCGTAGCAACAGTCAAACAAAATTCCCTAGTGTATGTAGCCTTCAACAGGTGGGTAACACCAAGTGGACTTATACATGTTTTGAAGCAGAGTATGTATTTTGTTGTACAAGGACAGAAGTAATTTGTTCCCTACTTTAAAATGAGGGTAATATTATTTCCAATCTCACCAAGCTTTTATGTCACAGTAAATGAATGAATGTTTAATGCACTCAGATGCTATAATAAAATATTCTCACCTTCTGGCCGCAAATAACCTGACTTGGAAAATATAATTTGCTAATTAAGTGAAATTATACTTCCTCTAGAAAATTTGTACAGGAAATCTTCCTTGATGCCGCTGTGTGGTAAAAAGTGCTGATCTCTTGCCCATGGTTTTCCACTTCATTAAAAGAAAGAATCATAAAGTACACGGTCAAATTGAGTACTTTGGGAGGCACTTCTGGATGTAAATGTCTTCAGTACTGACAGTTTTAAAACTCTGCAGTGGTTTTAACTGCAATAGAGTTAATTTTCTTCAGAGTAGCTTACATGGTGCTGTGCTTTGGATCTGTGGCCAAAACTGTTGATAATACAAGGGGTTTTAGCTGTTGCTGAGTAGAACCACTACAGAGTCAAGGGCTTTTCTGCTTTTCACGTCTCCCCGACAGTGAGCAGGCTGAGTGGACACAGCCAGGGAGGGGACAAAGCCAGGACAGCTGCCCCAAGTGATCAAAGTAATATTCCATAGCATATGACATCATGCTCCGTATATTAAGTGGGCGGAAGAAAGAGGAAGAGAGGGCATTTGGAGTGATGGTGTTTCTCTTCCCAAGTCACAGTTATGTGTGATGGGGCCCTGTTCTCCATGGGATGGCTGAACACCTGCTTGCACATGGGAAGAGGTGAATTAATTCCTTATTTTGTTTTGCTTGTGTGCACAGCTTTTGATTTCCCTATTACATTTTATTTTTCTCAATCCACTAGTTTTCACACTCCTGCCCTTGATCCCACTTCTGCAGGGGTGGTGGGTGAACAAGCATAGGGCCAAGAAGTCTGCAAGGGTTAAACAAAGATGGTCTATTTAAAAGAAAGTGAGGAACAAAAAAACTAATGTGCACTACTTTTTTGACATTACTGTGCTCCTATTGAATATGCAAAACTCAGCAAGCGATGAATTCATAGGGGTTTTTTTTGCCAGCAGTTATCCCGTTGAAATATTGCGAAAACAATCTGTGATATTTTTTAAAGACTTATTTTATTTGTCATCTGCAACCATATGTCTTAGGGGATTCACACAAGATTGTTGTAGGTCAACTTTTTAAGGAAAGCCATTCTTACAATGTTGCTCATGGGAAAGGTAGCAAATATTGGTGGAATCAAATGTCAGAGGTCAGTACTGAGCCAATTTTTTTTTAAATCTGTACTCAGAGATAATCAAAAGCCCAGATCTGTTTCAGTGACACATAAACTGAACATAAAATTGTGAATAAGGAATCTGAAATGTAATTTAAACTTCTTTAAATCTTATAGTTTACAATAAAGCCTCTTCAGATACTCAGTGTTTTGGATTCTGAAGTCTTCTTTTTAATGCTAGAAGTTTAGATAAAAGACTCCCTTCCAAAGAACAGGCTTATCTCTCTTCATGAACTTTATAGCATTGGACACTGTACAAAGTATAGCTTCTCTATAAATAACAACAGTGAAAGTTAGAGTCCATTTCTTGCTGAAAAAGAATAATTCCCATCTATGATAAAAGCAAGCATGAGTTGTATCATTTGAGTTGTATTCAGCAGACAGAGGAAATTTTAAATTCTATTGTATTAAGCCCTGATTGATCTAATTTTGAATCCTGCAGAATTTTGATTGGCTGTTTTCAAGAATAGTTAACACTTACAGAGACAAGAAATTGCTTCAAGGATTACCAAGAGAAAAAAGAGTGTATACAACAAAAGAAAAATAGGTGGGCATTCTTTAATTAATCCAATATATTGGAAAGAATCTTGGTTATTTTGTGTATGTCCAATGGGGCATGGTAGGGATGAGATGCACACTCCAGGGAGGAAGTTCAAAGTTATGTTGGCAGAAAAAAAGTTGAATAGAAATTGATTGCAACTAAGTTCTCTTTGGAAAATAGAAGGGAACTTCTAGAAAGTAGAGCAGTATGTTTCTGTACATTCAGTTAAATTAAAAGGTCATGGAGAAGTATAACAGAAAATTCAAAATTGTTTTCAAAGTGGAGTCCATAACACTTACAAAAGTAGTCTTATAGCACAACACACCAACCACACAGACCTGAAGGCCTCCCAGTCCCAGTGTTTCCATGGATTTTTATAGATCTTCTTTCTTTGTTCTTGTGCAATTCAAATACACACACACACACACACACACACACACACACACACACACACACACACTAATATTTATCTATAAAGAGGCATGTATGTCAAATATTATTATTTTTAAAAAATAATATTTGTTTAGACTAGTGGACTAGATAATTCCTCTGTAGAAGATGACCTAAATTTGGGAAAGTGTTGAAACACAAATATTATCTAAATCTTATAAATAAGTCTTACATGTTCCAATGTTATCTTGTGTCCATACAGAAGTGTGTACATTTGCAATTTCTTCTGTGATACCAGCATAGCACAGAAATGAAATGAGCGCATAAGAGAAGCTTGTTGCAGTAGAAGGGAAAGACAGAATCTCTTTGTCTCTTGTCTGTAATTTTCCATTTTCTTTGTGTACCTGGCCTGATGATGATATTTCTATTTTCATAAGCTTATGGTGATTTCAGATGTTTGTTTTTAATTATACATCCTTAGTATCACTGTTTTCTTGAATTACCAGATTTTTTTCTTCTACCTTTAACTTTAGGAAAATAAATAATTTTTTTTTTCTTGTGAGACAATAATTACTATGTTTTTTAATATAGAAATATATTTTTTAGGGCCTTATTGGCGTTACTTGTTATGGTGTAGTGAACATAATGCTGGTAAAAATACCATAGAACTTTCCAGGTTCTTAGGCTTGGAAGAGTTTTCAACACTCCAGGCACTGTCGGAATGTAGGGATGTTTCACTTGTCAAAAAAATATTTATTATTTTTGTTTTCAATGTTAGTGTTACAGAAAGATGTTGTGTCTCTTTTTAAGCAGTTTTCTCTATACAGTTAAGAAATCATCGTATCTAAATATTGGCTGCATGGGCTGAATTCATGACAAAAATTATTCCAAGACAGGGAGGTCACTTACCAATTGCCACCATGGGCAAACAGGACTCAGCTTGGGAAAATGAGTTTAGTTTAGTTTATTGCCCCTTAAATGTAGAGTGGGATGATGAAAAACAAAGACAAAAGCCAAAGTTACTTTCCCCCACAAGTCTCTTCTCAGGCTGCACTTCATTCCTTCACCCACAACTCCTCTACTTTTTTCCATCCAAATGGAGCAGGAGAATTGGGAATGGGGGATCTGATCAGTCAACAACAGTTGCTCTTTGCTGCCCTTCCTGCCTACAGTGCTTCCCAACTCAAATGTGGACCTTCTTCATGAGACAGAGTCTGGGAAAAGACTCCTGGCATAGGCTCTTCATGGGCCACAGTTTCTGCCAGAAAAGCTGTTCCAGGCTGAGATCCTCTCCATAGGCTGCAATTGCTGTCAGGGGGATGAAATTGCAGTCAGGAGCAGGTTCTGCACATGGCTCAGCTTCCTTCAGGAAGTATCCACCTGCTCCTGTGCAGGGTTCCTCAAGGGCAGGATCACATACATCTGCTGCTGCACAGGCAGCAGGGAAATTTCTGCTCCTATGCTGGAAGCACCTCTGCCAGTCTCTTTTTCTACCATGTTGGTGTCCATACAGCTGTTTTCCCACACTTCTTGTCCTCACTGCTATAAAGTCTTTTGCCTTTTCTTGAATATATCTCCCCAGAGGTGCCACCATTCAAGGCTGACAGGCTTGGCTGTGTCCTGCAGTGGGTTTGCTTAGATGGCTGGCACAGACCAGCCCTTGGGCTCTTCTCACAGAAGCCAGTTCTTCCACCCTTTGCTGTCAGTCAGCTCTTTCAAATCTACATCCAACACATAAG
This sequence comes from Lanius collurio, assembly GCA_020086605.1. Lineage (NCBI taxonomy): Eukaryota > Metazoa > Chordata > Aves > Passeriformes > Laniidae > Lanius > Lanius collurio. The sequence goes on from JACBWW010000052.1 coordinate 1,192,799, forward strand.
TGTAGTTATGTTTTTTTCCTAAATAATCTTCATCGTTCATTCTTAAAATAAAAGATGTATTTCTTATGGATGGATTAATATCAGAATAGAGATAAAGCTAAATTACTTCTGTGAGGCAGCTCCTACTCATAAACTATGGGTGCAGGTGCCTGTTCGATATGGCCCCACTACTGATGTTAAGAAAATAACAGATTGATTTGGACAATGTGGAAATTCTGTTGAGAAAGTAAGTCTGAAATGCAAATTGGACACAGAATTAAATCTATATTCTGTCAAACTCTTTATGATTACTACCTGTCTAAGTTCCTCTTTGGATAAATCTATATCAAAAAAGACAACACTGATGGATTTCTTTTTGATTACTTTGTTAATGTGTCTGTGATTTTGAAAAGAATTATATGCTCATTTAAATAGTAAATCCCACCACTAAGAATTATTTGTTTTGAACAAAGTGAAATTTAAACAAACACTATTTATATGACACAATTTTAATAAGAATTAGTATAGATTTCTAAAAGTTATTGGATTCCAGTTTGAACAGGAAAACTTTACTTTTTAGAGAATGTCTTACCATGTTTTCCGTTGATAGCACACAGTCAGCTACTGCAGAAGTAGACCCTGCATTGCCACACAAAAACCAGTAATGATCAAAGGACATTGTCACTGTGAAGGTCCTACTAATGTTGGGATGTATCTTGCAGGCTCACACTGCCACCTTTCCTTTCATGAGCTCACAATGTAACCAGTTTTTCAATAGACCAAAGAAGTACTGAGAACTGCTTTACATCAGTAGTTCTTCTCTAAGGCCAGCAATGTCACTGAGACACAGTGGCTGCTTAGTTACATGAAAATGAGCTCATCTTGGAAGGGCAAGAGTAGCTAATCACAAACATATAATTTGGGTCTTCTGACTCCCCTCCTTACCCCTAGCTATTGGATCCAAGTGTTTCCTACACATGAACAGGAAAAAGCCTGTTTTTCGAGTCAGGTTTTTTGTTCAAACAATGCAAGGTGAACTTCAATCCTAGAAAATCAGTTTGAAGTTAGAGTTCAATAATTCCATGGCATTACTGTATTCGAAATGGCTAAAATTTTTCCACTGCATTCTGACATTTAGTGGTATATGAAAGTAAAAAGGCCTATTATTTCCCACTGGAGAATAATCTGCTCTCAGAAAATGAGCAAACACTAATGCTGGGAAAAATTTGTTAAACAATTCAAATACTTCCAGTTTGCGCTGTTGGAAGAGTTACATAGTTCACATACAGGATGTATTTCTATAGTTTCTTTTCTTAAGTATTTTCTAAGGCATTTTTGTGCTGTGAGTTCAGCAAAAGAGGTGAATGTTTCATAAATGCAATATGTTAGAGTGGGATAGATAATATTTTGAGACCTTTTTCTTTGAATTAAGACTAATTATAGTGCTGCTCATATACTTCACATATTCTCTTTATAAACATTAGTTTATTAAATGCAATATTCTAAAATGAATGGTAATGTTTATAAAATATGATTAATACATTAGACCATGTACTCAGATAGTCTGTGTTGACAAAACTGCCCCGAGCTCTAGGTAGAACAGTAGTTTAAAATAAGCTAGTTTATAAAAGACAAAAGTATTCACTCACATGCCTTTTGCCTACAAATTAGTTCTTTTCTGCAATAAAGATATTAACCCATCCAGACCATTTGATTTTTTTAAGAGCTGGGTCTCATTGAGATTTCATTTTATAGATCATTGACTTAGCACCTTTGCTCCTGTAGTGTATAGACAATAATGTAATGGTTAAAAAATTACAGGCTTAAGAAAGTCCTTGGTAAAACCTGGCATAAAGTATGAATGAAAATGACAGCTGTTCACTTTAGCTCCACACAGTCATGACTATATAAGCTGCCTTGGGCCAGTGATCATTACCTTTGAGAGCACAGATGTTTCTAAATGATGTTAATCAGAGGTGTGAACTGAAGTCACCATGTGGGTGTACTCCCAGCATTTGTCTTTTACATATGTTTGTCTTCAGCTGTCAGGACCTGGATGGCGCAAGCAGACCTGGCCTGACTACCCAGCCCTGCTTCCCTCTCTCAGGCTTTGCCTCAGCTCAGCCTCCAGCACCTGGTCCTTTCAAATGCTGTCTTGTGAGGGTACTTCCCTAGCACTGGCCCTGCTTTCTCTGTGGGTTTGTTCTCCAAATGGTTCTTTGTCTCTGTCCCCTGTGCAACCTCTGAGCCCCAACTTCAGCTCTCTGGACTTGGTTTTGCAAGTTTTTTACTCACTGATGTAAGTCAAAGGCAAACCACCTGCAGTCCACACTTACCCCATGGTTGTGGTGTGATCAGTGAATTTGAGCTTGGTATTGATATTAAAAGGCAGACATATTGACTATTTGAGAATGAAAGATTTTTAAAATGTTGTGTTTATATCTTAGTTGTTTTCCTTCCAGTTTTTCTTATGCTTAATTGTCTTCACATTTTAGTGCACTCTAAGTAATGCTTTGCCCTTGTGTAGAAGTTGCACTTGTATACATTTTTTTTTACATAGATGGCTTAAGGGTCCTAATTTTGGGAGTACGTAGCTATTTTTCTTTTGTTATCTTTAAAAGCATATATTAAAAAGAAGGAAAAGGAAATTATTTTTTTATGTTGCAATTATTGCCTGAAAATTAAATTTATCATGTACACACAAAAAACCACAGAAGATTTTTTCTCAATGTAGTGTACTTTCATCCTCTGTGTGGTAAGACTATGATGTCTACTCATATATTGATTTGAAGAAAATGGGGTGATGTGGTTTTGTTTTGAAATATATACTGCTTTTCATTGTTACCAAAGTGTTTTGACACTATCTTCATTTCACTGAGTCATTCTAGCAGGTTGACTTCAACAAGAGATGAAAACAAGAAACATGAATGGAAGAATAAATTAAAGCTAAATTAGCAATAAAGCAATACAGTATCCTCAAAGTATTTTTAACTGGTGTCTTGTCTTCAAAGACAGGTGTCTGCCAAGGAAGGTGGGAACCTCCCTTGGAATGGAGACTATGAACCCCTTCCCTCTGAATTACTATAGTTTTGAAATTAAGGGGATTTCAGGCAAAGATATGGGAAAAGGAATAACAATTCTTTACTAGTATGTGTATGTGTAACAATGCAAACAAACGACAACAATGGTAACAGCAACAAACAAGAACAGAAAACCCAATAAACAATCTCTTCCCACTCTTTAAGCACTTTTCCCTTCGGTGCAGTTCCGCTCACAGCCGGCAGGGGGCGGGCCGGGCAGGGCGGCTGCGATGGTTCCCCCGCGCCTGCAGGGGGCGCTGTGGCGCAAGCTCAGCCATGTCTTTCACATGGTAATGGTGGCTCAGGTGGCGGAAGGGATGGAAAAGACGCTTCCTTTACAAATCCCTGGGGCAGCCGATCCCAGTGCCCCCCTGAACAGCAAAAGGAGCTGTAGCAGGGACCTTGGAGTAGCAAGCTGGGAAGGCAGAAATGAGCAAAATCCTGAGGTGGTAGACGAGATATATCAGAAACTCTGCATCTGTAGCTGGAACTGCAGGGCATCCCAGCAGGCAGGGGATGTGGGGGCTGCAGTGTAGCAAAAGACTCGGAGCAGTGACAGAGGAATGGGGGGTGGGGGGTGGCATTGGGCAGCAGCAGCCTGACTCCTGAATATGGCAGGGGAAAGGGGCTGGAGGATTCCAGGGTTTCCCTTGGGGCACCTGAGCAGATGGTGAAAGTCTTTTTTTTAGTGAGGTGGGGTGTTCATCACGTCGCAGTCCAATGGCTGCTCTCACGAGCAAAGGCTCACCCACAGCAGAACAAGCAGGACCAGGCTGGGCTCTGGTTGCAGCAGCTAATTCTTCCACGCCAGACAGCAGGTTGACCAATCTCCTCTGAATGACGAGAGAGCAAGAGAGCTAGCAGCTGCTCCAGCCCCCTTTTCCCCAGCCCAGTTCTTGAAGTACCTTTGCCCCTCCAAGAGAAACCCTCAGATAAGAGAGTAGCCAGCAGCGCTCTTCCTAGGGCAACTTCTTTTGTATCTCTTTAGTACCTGTCGTTTTTGTGTCTTAGCAACAAAAATGGAAGAAAATTCCCTAAGAGTTAGAAAACAAAAGGAAAAAACTCTAACCTCCAACAACTGGAGAACTAGGGTGAAAAATATAAAGATATTAATTTCAATATTTATGAAGTTTAATTGTGCTCAGATAAGGTTCTTAAAATATGAATTGGTAGTTCAAAAGAGGTAGAATGATTTAATGAATGTTGTCTTGAAACCACTACTTTCTGGAAGTAACAGTGAAGTTTCAGGCTAAAGCAAAACCAGATATCTACTCTATATCTACTGTATTTTCTATAGTAGAAAGTAGTTCCAGTAGAGGCAAACAACTATTTATGGTGGCCATTTTTCAAGACAAAAAATCATGAGATTAGATTACTTTCTAGGTCAGACTTTTTTTCTGGATGTACTCATGGAAAAAGCAAGAATCACCTATAAGACTGTTTGCATGGACCTGCAGCTAATAAGAATATGTAAATCCAATTAGGATTTGTAATTCCTTATGAAGTCAAATATTATTTCATAATTGAGCCCTCAGTACATTTTGAGAACTTACTTTTTTGGAAAAATTTTCAAGACAAATTTTAAAACCCCAGTGGCCCTGAAGTGAATCATCCCATTCTTGTGAAAAATAAGGATTTGAAAACTCAGGTAAGGTAAGAAAATTACTGTATCAATCAAAAGTGAAAAACAGTCTATAAAACAAAATAGCATTTTTCTTAAGTATTGGATGTGAAATAATGCAAGGAACATATTGTCAGAAGCCATGATAAAAAGATCTAATGTTCTTACATAATCATCATATACTATATAAAATAAGTATTATCAGATTATAAAATCTTTTACGTGTTTTTATTTGCATCAGAATAATATCAATTTCTCTTTTTTAAAAGAAGAAATGTACAGTATTTTAGAAGGGCATTAGATGGACCCTTAGGAAAATTTTTAATGAAAATGGTTAAATTTAGCCATGAAAATACGCTCTTTGATTATAATGTACATATTTAAATGTGGAAATACCAAGTTCTGAAAATTTCTTAGACATCTTCTATCTGTTTTAACAAACCATCCCAAGCTAAACAGAGCCAGAGCTGATGGCCTCTTGTGCTAGATGTTGCACTGGGCTTCAACCAGTGCATCAATAATCTTCATTTCAAAGACGGAATCTCAATCAGGTTTGCTTTGTTTCTCTTCCAGCCACTGAAGCACCATTTAGAGACAGATTTCTCTCCTATGTTCCCTTACACAAGGTGCTAATACAGTTGTTAAGAAAAATAACTAGAAAAAATATTTGATAAACTGTTTCAGAAAGCAAGTGCACTTTGATACGATTGATGTGTTTGTAGGGTAAACTAACAATCCCAGGATTCTGAGGAGAAACAAAAGAAACTAAGCACTGAAAAGTAGTCTGCCCACAAGAACTGTATAGTTTATTTACTGATGTTTGGCTTGTGTGAACAGATGCAGGCTATAAAAGATGCACAGGGCGAGGTGTTGAACTTGTCCTGTTTCCTTTTGCCAGGACCTGGCTGATTATCAGATCCAGAATTAACTTCTCAGAATTCACTTGTAGTTTCTCTGTATCACACACAAGCAAAGATATCCCTTTGTAAAGTGCGTTGCTATGCTCTGCAAGCATGAGCATAATGAATGCATCCCCAATAAAAATGTTTGGGGTTTTTTTTCTCATGAAAAAGTTTATTTAAAAACTTCCAAGAGCAATTTTTTCTTACTAATCTTTTAAAAATTATGATTGTGACTGGCTACTTTAATTGAAAGTTTGTGACTACCCTTGCTGGTGATTAGCTTTTAGAAGTGATTATCATTACAGGTGAAAATACACACATTTATTTAAAATTAGAAGCTTTTAAAAATAACCTTACATACACTGTCTAAAATTTTTAATATTAGAATGTAAATGAGGGAAATTAAACCAGAATCATCCTACTGATAGGTAGTGTTCAAGAATTTCAATCATTCATATCCTTTTTATGTAAACTTTGTACTAAAAGCTTTTGAAAATGCACAATGCTGTAAAATACCAAAGACTCATCTTGCAAATATTTAATTATATTAAAAATGTTTCACTATAGCAAAATCAAGGCATGAAACATGATAGAAAGGAGCAACCACACTGCAGCATATCAGTTTGCGTATGCAAACTCAACCCATGCTGGGGTTATTTAAAAGGCTGGGGTACTGCGAATTCATTCGTCCCTCAGATACCACCTACAAAGTTGTATCTCTTCTTTGGAACCAGTTTCATTCTAGGCAGAAATATTTTCCCATACTGTAGGCTTTTTAGACATACTGTGGAAACAAAGAAATTTCTGTCTTTTCCTTTTGCTGTCACATACAATACTGTTGTAAAATGACAAAGCGTTCCACTTTCATATCATAAGGCTTGCCATATTTTTTTTTGACATTCAGAGAAGAATTTTATTGATGATCTCATGAAATATCACTTTGCATTCATCTTGTTATATCCAAGCATTGAAATTTCATCAAAGTCACCTATATGTTAGATTTTTATGAAGTTAGTTTTGTCATTAGTGTAGCTCTGAACAGATAATCCATTTTAAAAGCCATTTAAACACTGGGGAAAATGGAAAGGTTTTTTGTAATTCAATCTAGCAATTCACATTTTGTATTTCTGCATGGTCCAGCAGAGACACAGACGTTACTTTTCTAAGGCAGTGCTGCTCTTGGCAGACACAAAAGACCACTTAGTGCAAGAGAATCCAACAAAAATTTCTTGTACATTTCTAATCACAGCATCCTAAAAACACTGTCCAGCACTGTTACCGCTGTACTCCATTGCCTTTAAATTGTCTTCTGCAATAATGAGCAGAATAGAAATTTTTAAGACAGTTAAAAGCTCTTTAAACCTGTACATTTACAAACAACAATGAATTCTGTTACAGCAGCATGCACTGGATAAAGGTCTACAGAGGAAGACAACAATTTAGTCTGCATTAATAAAATTCTAATTTCATCACAGATTTTTTGTGTGTGCCATTCATGTCTTTTTCTGTGGCGTTTTCATATATATTTTTAAGAACTGAATTGATAAACCTGTAGTTATAGTAGTTTATGTGCATATTTTCAGATAGATCAATAAGCAAGAGTTCCTGAATTGTGTATTGTTATTGTCTAATACACATTAATGTGTGTGTGAGAGCAAGAGAAGGAGAGGAATGAAGACACTCCAGTTTCAGGCACATGACAATTCTAGCACATTTAGTGCATACTTCTATCACCAGCAAACACATTTACATAAATCTTCCATGAATGTTAAACTGACAGAATGTATCTATAACAGGTAAGTGGAAAAGGAGAACGTCAATGACTGCTGATGAATAAGAACACATTAATCTTTACCATCAGGCTTTCACTGGGAGATGATGAACACCTTGCTGGAACATCCAAATTTTTTATAATAGCCTGTCTCCAGCAGACTGGCAAGCATAAGTAGATTCAGTCCCAAAATTTTAGTGAAAGATTTAAAATTTTTATAAAGCCAGTTGAAGAGATGTGTGAGTTCTAGACCAGGTGCAGGGAGCTGGGTGAAGGTTTGGAAATACTGATTTGATAGCATTGTACAAAAGGCAGTGGGGTTGTGCATCTGTGATGTACACAGAGCAGGTGATGGAGTAAGATTTTCATGATGTCTTGAAGGCAGTGTCCTGCCTTTTCCAGAGGTAATGCAAGTAGAGGGTAGGGAAGTCAGGCTAGGTTTTGCACAGGAATCCTCTATATAGCATGAGAACTCTATAGCATTGATATGCTTGTTTTCAGTTCCCTCCAGTATCAGAGATCTTCTTTAAAGGGCAAGTGAGCCAATCAGGTCTCACTGAAGGAGTATGGCTTGCAGATGTCATTCAAAACTGAGGAAGCTGGATGAAGGTCAAAAGTAGAGGTACTTTTCTCTCCCCTTAATCCCACTTTTTGTATGGCACACCTTTCCCCCATTATATGCATTCAGATGTGCTGTAAAACAGTAGAAAGGTGTCCTTCAGACATTGCATATTCTTGATTATTTTTCCACTTATCTTCAGAATATGCATAATGCCTTGTGGGTGGAAAAGCATGGATTTGCTCTTCAATTTCCAAGACAAAGGATTGTTGGGATTAGGGATGAGAAAGCAATCAAATATGTATATACTAATTTCGCTGGAGGAGACCGACTGTCATCCTCACTGGTTATTTATTGTGCCTGCCCTTTGTGCAACTGGAACAATAGTGTATTCCTCTCTAAGAAAATTCAGACATGCTTTTTTCTTTTTTTTTTTTACTTCAGAGGGAGAATACAGAATATGAGATAATTTTAACAGTTTGGAGACTCTCAGGACTTTCTACAGATTCTCAGGACCATCTAAAATTCCATTTTCAGTAGAACTGAGCTCAAGTTCAAGGAGTTGTTTGTATCAAAGAGATTTAAAAAAAAATGTGATGGTTTGAAGATTAATAGAAATCCAGAACATGTCACCAAAATGAGTAAGAAATAAAATACCTCCATGTCTTCTCTTGGGATGTCAATTAATTTGGGAGTACTTGGTAATTAGTTTAATGAGGTAAATCAGCCTTGTTGCTGAGTCCTTGCATAGATCAATAAGCAAGAGTTCCTAAATTGTTCAGACTTTAGCATAGCTGTTATTTGTATATGTTAATCCATAAGTAGTATATACTCTCCTTAAGATATACGATCTGCCTAAAATATTAGGTAATAACAATACTCAAAGTTTGACAGATTATTAACACTAAAAATACTTTTGCATTCTCTATTTTATTTTCCCTAATATCTAATTTCTGAGCAATAATACATTACATATTTCACATGACACATTTTAGTCATTCAATGCAAACAGTGTCACTTTAGAAAAACACAAACAGAAAAATATTAAAGTAGAATACAAATGAAAAAAAAAATTGTGACACCTTTCTCATTATTATTTAGCTTCACACAGCTAATTATTTACACAAAAAAATATTGTGTTCACTTGTTATATAAGTAGTTTTTATTGGCCATTAATATTCATTAGCAGTAAACACACACTTACCTAATTTTCTTTTTTAATACTTTAAAGCCAGTAATATACTAAGGCCTAGATTACTCTTCTATTTGTGTTAGTAACTTCTAAGTTCTCTCAAATATAATATATTTGTATGTACTATATAAAAACTATAAAAAAATTATATGAGCTTTCTTGGTAAAGCTACCCAGTGTAAAAGGGATCTGCTAATGGGATTTGTTGCTTATGGAGCATGAACAACCTGGAAGCATTTAAGAGAAATTCAATATTTTAACATTCATTATATTTCATGGACTGCTTTGTCACAAAAGACTTGTAATCATGTAGCTGCCCAGTTTACGTAGTATTGATATCCATTATGTCCAAGAAGTGCAGTTAAAAATTATGACAATAAATTATCCATTTGACTTTTAAGCAGAGGGTAATACTTTTTAACATAGTACTTTTACATAATTTCATTGTAAATATGGGACTTACTGGCACAGTGCATTGTGGGTGATAGAAATACAAATTTTTAATTGCAGAAGTGAGGGAAATGCTGGTAGAAAAGTTTGGGAAAGACTGTTATACACAGTGGTATGAGTCTTACCCTTGTACAGGAAATATCAATGTTGAAAATGCTATAAAAGCAGAGTGATAATGATAAGGATAATGATCTATATTTAGTGATACACTTCTAGTTCCTGACTCTGCCAAGGATAGGATACAGGGCAGGCCAGACCTTCACTCTGACCCAGTGTAATTATTTGTGTGTCCTAATTCACCTAGAAAATGTTGTGTTTGTATTTTCCAAAACACATATTTAGAACAGTGTAGGTTAAACATTTGTGTACTAGGAAAAGAAAATAAGATCTAGCAATTTTTTTGACCTGATGTTCTCAATGTATTGAAAATAAGAAGCAACTCTTAAAATCAGTAATTCTGCAACAATATAGAAATGACAAATAGGGCAAAATGACACTTCATAGTTCCTTTGCTTTTGCTGTTTTTCAGGTGTGGATATTTGTTTGGGGTTTTGGGGAGCAGAACATATTTTGGGTCTATTTTTTGTTTTGTTTTGTTTGTTTCTATCATGGGCTATGTAAAAGAAGTGAGACTTCCTACAGATGTTTTTCATCTTCAACTTCTTCCTGATTTGCATACAAAACCTGTTTTTTTACCAGATGAAAAATGTACTTTCAGAGTGAGACCTGCTTATTATTTACCCCTATTTCCCACCAAAATGCACATTTGGTTTGTTACACACAGTTTCAGACTGGTGTCTTATAACAAAAGATTTCTCTTTCAAAATGGTAGTCCTGCTACCTGGAGTACCATGTTTGCACTCTGAAGCCCTGATACTCTTGTTTTCATCCTCAGAGTGTAAAAGATCTGTCCACAGTGAAATTTAGTTCTAGAATACTAGACAAATGTGTTGGTGTTGGAAGCAGAGATACGGCATTTTTCATTAGAAACTAGGAATAAGAAAAAAAATCTAATAAAAAGCAAATAAGAAAAGATCTGATTGGAAAGTCTGCATTATTTTAAGACTAATTTTAAAAAGTTGCAGGCCTCAGGTCTCTCTGGCTATAACTCCCTGGGTGAAAACTTAAATTTTATATTTGTATTACTTAAATAGCATAATTCAAAAGTGTATCTTATGTTGATTTATGTCTTTTTTTTAAAAAAACAGCTCTAATTGGCCTGCACTTCTTCAAAACTGATGTGTTCATATTCTGAAACATTACTCACCTAAGATATCAGCCGCAAACATATGTCTGGAGTCACTAGCTTGAAGGAGTTTCCTTAATTCCTTTTTTTTGGCCCTTTATTATCTCACTGCTATAAAGAGCAGATAACTATACTGTGCTTGCCAGCATCATTATCTCCTGGTGTGAGCTCCAATAACTGAACACTAACATGAATGAGGATCTCACTTTTTCCCTCTTACTCTGTAGTGTAGAAGTCACACAACAGATTAGTCACTTGAGGCTTACTAGGTGGATAGATAAATAAGCAAAGGAAAAATACAATTTGCTTCAAAATCTTAAATCAGAAGGATTTTTCTTATGAAGTGCAAAGTTCTTTGACTTAAGTGTTGTATCTGTATTGTTCTTTGGAACAGACTATGTTCCAGGAGTTTTTGACTGACTCCCTTAGTTGCATTCACACTTATTTCCTGCTTAGCTAATACTAGGAAATAATACTTGTTTGGTGTAAATTGATCAGGCAGCCTGAAACTAAAGGATTTGTTTTATTATAATATAGATTTTGAGTCATAATACTCTCTTATTTTCATCATGTATCTCACACAGCAGATATGACATGATAATTCTGTACTGTGAGGGTGGTGAGGCACTGGCATAGGTGGCCCAGAGAAGTTGTGGATGCCCTGTCCCTGGAAGTGTTCAAGGCTAGATTAGATGGGGTTCTGACCAACATGGTCTAGTGGAAGGTGCCCCTGCCATCAGCAGGGGCACTTGAATTAGAAGATCTCTAAGATCCCTTCCAACCCAAACCCTTCTATTACTCCATAATTTTATAACTTCGACTACAAATAAATAGTTGTGTGCAGCCACTAGGTCAAGTCTTGAAAATTAAGAAGACATACTAATTTTAAATTGTGCATATACTAGTATTAAATGTGGAGGACGCTGTAGGAAAAAAAGTCTGTTTTTAAAGAATCCTAATTCAGATCTTAATGGTTATTTTGGCAACTAATAACATCACTAACTCTGAAAGCATTAGGAAAGACCCATGCATCCTCTTCTTCCAGCAATTAATCAATGTGAATTGACACTAGAATTTTGAGGTCCAAGTCTATGAGTATTTTCTATGGAATACTGGTCATAAGCACCCTTGCCAATACCTCTCAACCTTACTGAAAACCTCTAAAACAGTGAAGCATTGATATTGCAGCAGCATGCCACTGTGCCACTAAGCTCTTCAGGTCTAAATTTAAAATATGTAAGTGAATAAAAAATCACTGATGTTGTAGCACAAAATAGCCAGAGAGCACCGAAAGAGTCTGTTATGCTCCAGTGAAAAGCACAAGCACATTAGATATTGCACTTCATACCTACACTAAGATAAAAAGCCCTAGCTCAGAAACTAACATTATTTCTAGAGCTTGTTAAACCAGTGGCTTAAATGGGCAAAGAAGTCTTTTCAAGTTTCAGATAGCTCCTCCAAAGTTCTTTGAGAAATGTTCTAAAACAGCACTAAGTGAAAATCAGTGTTTTAGAAGACAGTTTTTGCTTCCATCACATCAGAAAAATGTCATATTCTGTTTCCTCTTTGGTTCTTGCAATACAATTGAGAAAATAATAAAAGGAAAGAGGAAAGGAGAATAAGTGTCTGTGATCATACTGCAAGATAATTCTAGGTCAAAACCTTGCTAAATAATTGTGAACAGGATTGGGAGTTTAGGGAAAGTGTTTTACTGCATACTACTGATTGCCAAAACTATGCAGAAGGAAAGTACTGAAATATCCACCCTCAATATTATTTTGATAAAGTAAGAAAATGCAGAAAATCTCATACGGTGTTTGGAGAACAGCTAACATAGAATTACCTGAAACAGCTCCTTTGGATAAAAACTGTAGACAATTCATTTGGGGACATTTTGTTTTAATGTTTTATTACTACAGCAGAGATCATTTAGGTATGTTATTTGTGTAAAGGGAGTGGGCACTACCAGTTAGATATTAATCTAACAAAGTTTCCTTTGCCCTTACAGTGAGGCGATAATTGAAAGTTTTTTTGACCCTGCCAACAACTCAACCTGTTTGTGCCCTAATACACCTTATAACAAGGACATTTCCTATCATTTATTTAAATGACTGCCTATTTAAGAGCCTCTTTCTGTATGCTAATGTAGCCCATATTTAAGAGACGAAGCTCCATTTCTAAGGAATCAAACTGAGTAGATAGAATTTGCCTGAGATATCCTCAGTATTATCAAACTCATGCAAATTTATATTCCATCAGTCTGATTACCCATTTTTAACTAGCAATATCAGCTAACAGAATTGTTAAAAACTTGTGCTGTTATTTGTACAATATGAAGGAGTGCGAAGGAGGCAATGAATCCAAAAAAGGGCAGATCAGCTAAGAATCATTTCCCTTTGAACCACTTATGCAACTTCCAGGTTTCACCAGAAACAGAAGGGAAAGGGAAGAATTTCTTTTGCTGTGAGGCATAAGATATTTTTCTCTGAAAAATTAATAAACAGGAGAACACTTGAAGCATGTGTTTTGAGCTGTATATTTTGCTAATTACCCCTGCCTTGCTCAGTTAAGATGATCAGCAGAAATGGGTGAATACATTGCTAGCTTTGAGAGCTCCATTAACGGCTTTTTCTTTTCCTTCTGTTACCAGTGCATCTTTTTATTGCAACACCTCCCAACTGCTTCTTCCTCCCTCTGTATTCTGGTCTCTGACTCTTTATTCTGTCTAATTAATTTCACATAAATCAAGCTTGCAAAATTTTGTTAATGAAGAAGGTTGAATTCATTAGAATCCATTAAAAAGAAAACCTTTGAGATTCCTAGTAGGATATAATGCTGTTCTTCTGGAGCAAAGACATAAGGCTAGTTAAAGCATGCACTTTTCTCAGGATGGGACACTCTTTATTGAATAAAGTTGAATATTTAGTGTTGATAGTTTTCAAATTAATTCATAAGATATTTTCATTTAATAATTTTTAATATCCTTTCCTCTGAAGTCAGATTGCTTATATTTTTTTTCCTTATGACTAGTATCAGTGATCACTAATAAGCTTAAATGAGAAAATTTGTGGAAAACTGAGGTAAACAAATCTTTTTGAACATACAATGTCTATGTCAATACGTAAAAATATAGTAGGCATTCATTTTAGTAGTAGTTCTGATATTTTTCTAGTATTTATCCAATATGAGAAGAAAGGAAATTATGTATTTAGTCTTCATAGTTGCTGCAAAAGTCTTTTTTCCTCCTCCTCCTCTTTTTTTTTTTTTTTTTTGGATAAGTGGTCAATTAAAATCTCCACTTGCTACTTTACAAAGCCATGATGGCCACTGTACCAACACATGCAAATGGTAATTGCCATTTCATTTGCTGCCTGTACATCAATAAAAATTGTTACACAGCTATTTAAAAATTGAGCACTTTTGAACCTACAAGAAAATCCAACTCCCCCTCCCACCCATTTAAAATGTAGGTCACTTTATTGTAGAATTATTATTGAAAATGATGAATATTTTATTCAAAATGATCAGAAGAATTGATTTGATAAAGTCAGATTATATTGTCACCCGATACTGTGCAGTGCAAAAGTACAGCTGGATTCCAAAAGGAAAATTTAAAGGAGATACAAGCTTTTAAAAGCAAACATCTAAATTCTACTTAATGGATGATTGACAGAATGTTGTAAAGGGCTGGTCTAGAATTGAGCTCTCTCCTAAACATCTGCTAGGGGCAACTGTCAGAGTGCAGCTGGAAAGGCAGAAGGATATTGGGGCTAAACCCACATTATTTTCCAAGTGAGGTGCAGTAGAACTGGATCTGCAAACTGAAGCAGCTGATGCTGTGTTACCTAAATGAAACCCGTGAGCATTATTAGGGATTTATGACTGACTTCCAAATATGGAATACACTTTGAAACTCAAGGTTCAAAGTGTCTGAAGGAAAGCTCTCCCATAGGCCTCTGTTTTCCTGCTGGTGGGTCTTGTGAAAGCCACCTCCAGAAATGCCAGATGACTATTTACCTTCTACTTCACACCAATGACTTTAGTGCTGCTACAGGGACTCATAGGCCTGGTTTCAGTTCCTGCTCCTCTTTCCCCTCATTTCTCTTCCCCCTTGTCTTGTTCCTTCTCATTTCTGAGTGATGTCATGATGCCTGCAGCCTAAACTGCCTCTGAATTGGTCACTGGTGTGAACAAATTCACTGTTAGGGAAAGTGGAGGGCTTAATACTGCAGCTGCAGCAGCTACCATGTGAGGACATGCCAGAAGTCGCTCTGTCTCTCTTAGACTGTTCTTCCACACTTTTTTGAACTCATTGTCATTGCAATTACATATCTCCAGCTCAACTCAAAGGTTTAGGCATGATAAAGAAATGTGGACTGATATTCCAGTGCTGTCTTTGTGGTGCTGCACAACCCACAGTGGCTCCAAAAGTTTGGATGTGAAGGGACGAAGTAGAGATTGGTATTACATTTCCTAATGTTGTCATGTTTATGTCGAATTTTATAAAATATAAATCCATGTTCAAGAGATTGACCATTGCATGATGTAACCCCTTGACTCTCACCAGGAATGGCTTATTAATGTAGTGTAGAGTAAATCCATCAAGGCCAAAGCTGTGATTAAGGCTACTAAGCCTGTTCTCAAAATTCTCTTCCTTTGAGCAGAGCAAGTGGGAGACAAATCAAAAATATCCAGGCTGAGCTAGGCAGGGGTGGCCAGTGGGTGCCCCAGTCCTTTCAGGAGCATCCATCCTGCCTCTACAGCTTTGTAAACCATGTAAACCAGTTGTGACAGACAAGCCTCAACATACCAAGGAGGTATAATTTAAAACATCTTATCAGGGTTGCCTAAAAGATATATCCTACTGTTTTCCACATCTCTAACCTCAACCTCAGAGAGACCACTTGAACAGAGAGTGTAATGTGTGATATTGATTACACTGATCACACTGAGTCATGGGGCAGCATCCTGATAATGAAAAAACCTGGCTTAACTGTACTCAGATATTAAAAAAAGGATCTTGATTCCACAAGAATATTCTAGTAGAGAATAAAGGGACCTCTGCATAGCCTTAACATTTGGCTTTTTCATAAAATAAGCTTTTGGTACAGTGTCCTCTGCAAATGTCTCTAAAGTACCATGTAATGCTGTGCAGAGATGGATAAACTAAATCTGATGAGAGTACACCCAGGTTTCAGGGCAGTTTTACATTAGTACATTGTTCTGCTTGAAATAAGAGTTCTCATATATGCTAGGAGTCACTAGCAAACCAGAAAATCAAGTCCTTCTTGCTTACATTTTTGATCAGGCAATTTAGATGAAATCAAACTTGTCACCGATACAGTTAAAAATCTTGGATGCCCAACTAGAGAAGACAGCCTCATCATAAAGATAACAAACTGTTGGTTTTTTTGCTGTTGCTTTCTTATAAATGCCATCACTATCTTCTAAAAATTATTTTTTAGAAGTTTTCTACAAGCAAAAACTTTGTAGATTTTTTCTTTTTCTGATAATCCTTTTATTTGTCATGAAATGACTCATGACAAAAGAAATATTCTGATGCCCAAATGGACTATGAAATGGAGCATTCTGGTTTTTTTGCCTCATTAAAGAAGTTACTTTTTTTAAGAACAGATGAAAGACCTGATTTTTCAAAAAAAAATATTTCTTTAGTGAAGTCTAATGTAAAAAAAAAAAAGAATGACCTGGAGAATTTAGCGATACACTGTTCAAATACCATCTTCCAATCAGCCCAAAATAAAGACAGTGAAAGATATGCTTTGTTCCCACAGAGGTGGAAGTACTTTTTAGCTATTTTATCTTTGAATGAGTATGTTCATCTCAGCGGGCATCTAAAGTAGTTTTAGCATCCTCTCAAGATTTGAGGTATTATATCCTGCACAATTGAAATAAATGTTAAAGTGTTCATTGACTTTCATAGAAATAAAGCTTGTTTCACATCTTTATTAATTCCTCTGAGATTTTAGTTTTATTCTCCTATGTCCAACATGTCCCTAGGAAGATTTTCCTTCTATTTAAAGGAATTATGATTAGAAATGCAAGTAAATATAAAATTATTTCATTTTGGATGTATAGAGGGAAATTGATTGCTCTGCAGAGCATCAGAACAAGACTTTTACACTATGTTAACATAAAGTTTAATCAGTGTGTGAGCGATACAGACATCCTGAGCTGTAACTGCATGGAGAAGAATTGAATTTTTATGGAATTAGTGTTTCAATATTAAATCTCTTTTAAACAGAGAAACAGCAAGAAAAGAGAGGTACAGCTCTAGAAACAAGTCATTTATACAGGTAATACAATTTGACTGACCTCCTTTGAAAGTATGATAAAGCAATTAAAATATATGTAACTGGATTTTTTACTTTCCTGAGTCATTCTAATAACAAAAATCTTACCCAAATTCCTGACTATTGATTAGTCTAAAATAAAGCATCTTTTCAAAACCCTGCAATATTTTTTATTTTGTATATACACACATATATATGTATAAATACAAAGTCTTAGTGTATTTTTCTGCAGAAGCAAACTTTACACAGTCTGGCTTTCTGTGAGCATAACAGCTCATCTCCATCAGACCAACCTGAACTGGATTTAATAAAAGAACAGACGTGTGATGAAGTAAATGGATGCGTAGGGGGGAAAGACCCGAGCAAGGGCCCAGTGTGAGCTTGGGTCCACCATTTTAGACATAAAACAATCCAAGTGGAAGAAAATCTCAGACAGAAGTGATGCTCTGGAAAGCTCTGAGAGCCTCTTATTTATCAAAATAATCAACCACAAGATATAAAAATGTAGGAAGAATGAACTCTGATGTGTCTTTTTGTTTATTCATTAGCAACAACATGATGAAGAAGAGGACACTACAGTTTAGTAATTGAGCTGGGATCACCAGTATGTTTTAGCAGAGCTTCATTTGAGAGAGACAGTCAGGCTAAGCAAATGAAATAGAAACCGGAAGCTCACTGTCTCTTGTGGGGCTAAGTATATAAAATATCCTTTTATGCTGACTTTGGTCTTTTGTAACACCTTCTGCTGAAACAGTCATGGCTGGAGATTTTTCTGTTCTATTTTCCTTTTTTATAATTTTTATTGTCCTCTCAGATTTAATAAATCCTGAGAGATTAAGTTTGAAAGCTTAAAAAATACTTCTGAACAGTTGATTATTATATAAACCTTGATTAGACCTGTGAGAATGCAAGTGTTACTAGCAAAATGACTAAGCAACTTTATTTTATATTTATGAAATTTCCTATTGACATAATTTTTTAATCAGAAAAATTTACACTATGTTCCATTCTTTCCACACTACTATGTCCTGATTTTGGCCTGACACAGCTATTAATGCTTGACACTGCAATGTTATACTATGCTAGGCCTGCAGTTATTCAAACTGAAGCTCTCTATGTCAATATCTATAAAGGTTTGTAGAGCCGCATAATTGTTCTATAGATTCTCTGCAAGTGTGTCTTTCTTGACATGAAAGTCCAGAAAAGGCCTTAACAGTTTTGGGTATGACTATGACTCATGATATATTTACATATCAGGGTGGGTACGTAGCTCTGAAACACTTTCTGTATTTGCTTATTTTGTAATCAAATTGGAATCTTCAAGCCTTTGCTATATAAATTTTATTTCATTAATTGTTCTTGTCATGTATTCAGATAATTTATTTTCCAGTTTACTGAGGTAATTTTTAACTCCAGTCCTGCCTTCTAACATAAAATAGTTTCCACTTTGTTATGTTTTAAAAATATAAAAAATATAATCTTCCAGATAATTAAGAAGGGAAAAGTGAAATGGTAATGCATCTAAGAAAAATCACATAAAAACTATATTTGGTAACATCCTCCTTTTTTATAATGAACTAACCATAACTGTTCTCTGAATGTACTTTACCAATGAATTTAGCATCTACTTGGTAGTAAATCACCTACAGTGATCTTAACCAGATAAGTTTCTGATTAATCTGTGCTATTTTCTTTTATACTTAAAACCAAAAATTTATTATTTTTACAAAAATATTTCTGGGAATTTAAACTATTCCCCAAAATGTGATTCCTCTCTTTTCAGCTAAATAAAAGGTAACATTATACACTCCTGATCCTTTTAATATTTCTGTGTTGACAAGCAGTCTAAGATTTTGTCTGCACGCTATGTAACCTTTCCTTTTCTCACTTGATGCTGTCAGTGATGGTAACTATGTTAGCTCTATGTCAGTAGGTGGCCTTTTTAGTGAAGACTGATTTATAAGGAACCAGTACTTCAGTTTTTTGTGGGTTATCTGTTATTTTCCATTGGAGTGATCAATGTCTGACTCTTTTCCCTGGTATTTCTCACACTTTTAGTGCTTTTGATAGTGTTTAGTTGTTCTTGACATCTTGTTGCTGTGTACCATTGTCACCCTTCGATTTTATAATTTTACCTCTAAGCACATATTGCTGTAAGTTTTTGTTTGGCTTTTGATTATTTAGTCAAAAGTAGTGAATAATTAATTTTGATAATTTGCTCTGTAGACTGTTCTGCTGTCTACTTTTTCTAATAAAACTTAAAACATTTAAAAATCTTTCATTATCATAAAGTCCTTTTCTTTGTATGAATCGCATACTTAGGAACAGCATCATCTACCCAAAATTTCCTGGGATACAGTAGATCAAAGATCACCATAATAATAGCAAGTACTTTTTTTTTTTCTCAGTCATAACCCAAAAAAAGCATTTATAGTTGGACCAAGTGGAGTTATTATCCACAAGATAGCTTTTCCTACATAGTCCTAGCCTAATTTCAAAATAACTTGTATGTTTCTGTATAAGTATTCTAGTAATTATCATTCGGTCAGTTGTTTGTTATAAAATCTCATTTAAAGTATTGGACTCCTAGTACTTCAAGGTTGCTCTGCAATACTTCCATTTTATTTTCATATAATAGGCATTAGTAGATCAACTTTCAAATATTCTGAGGTGTTCCTTCTTTTTCATCCCTCTTTAAATTTACAACAACTTTGTGCTGCCACTTTTTCCAAACCTTTGATGAGGATATTGTTGTTTTTCTCTATCTGAGGACCTTTTTATTTTAAATGATTAATTTGAAGGCCAATTGTTATTTTAAAGATGAAATTTAACACATCATCCAATATGGCCATACATTTATTCATTTGATGATGTTTCTACACTGTCAGTGAATAAATCAGGAACAACGATGAGCCTCTTTCCTGCTTCTCCAAAGAATTCATTGTGACTTTTTGGCCAGAGCCCTCACATGTAGGAATAACTGTTTAGTTAGCAGTCATATTTGTACATTTGTTTACAAATACGAGTAAACTCTACGGAAGAAGTAAGGAGACAATGCATAACTGAAAAACACTTTCAATGTTAATTCATTACCTATGCAAAAATTACAAGTGGTTTTAGACTCTGGTACAAAGGAAATTTTCAGCTGTGTGAGAGCAGATAATACAATATTTTTTTGTTCCCCATGAAAAAATGGAAGAAAAAACTGTTGAAATATAAACTACAGCTCTTTAAAACATTAATAATTCAGTAGTTCAAATAGAAAACATTTAAAAGGAATGCTCTGATGTCCTGAAGTGCTAAAATTTTAGCAGTTTTTCTATATAAATTGAATCCTATCCAAATTGATATTTTGAAATTGATTTTGAAATTAAAATATTATTTTTTTCTTCTGGAAAATCTATATGTAAATACTTCCATATATCCTGTATTCCCATTAAAGGAGTATTAATATCTAAAAGACTTGCTCCACAACATAAAAGTATCAGGAAAATTTACTGCAGTAATTAGCTATTAAGTTTGGATCTAATGGCTGAAACTCAAGGAAGCTGAAAAATAAAGATAACTTCAGTCTGCAGAACCTGAGTGTTTTGCCTTGACTGGCCTTATTGGGTAAGGATCTGTTGGACAGAACCTGCTCGCTTGCAAGTGTGGTTATGCATTTATTGCCCTGGAAGGGAGACAAGAAAGGACATATGGACATTGTCAATGGAGAGTGAAGAGACTGGGCCTGTGAGGCAGCATTTTGTCTGAGTGGCACTGAACAGCCCTGCTGCAGCTCTGGTGTCCTGAGCACAAAATGCCAAGCTTGAAGTATTTGTGTCAACAGAGCTTCAGGCAGGAAAAGGAGTGCAGAGAGCCCTCCACAGTTCTGCCTGGGTCTCTGAGAGTGCTAGAAGCCTTGCATTAGTCCTATAGACTGGTGATTCTGGAATGATATTGACAGAATTTCAGAGTGGGTCAGGTTGGAAGGGAGACAGTGAGTCATCTGTCCAACCTCCATGCTCAATTAGGATCATCCCAGAGTGTCTGGCACAGGATTGTGTCCAGAGAGTTCTGAAATATCTCTAGCAAGGGAGACTCCACAATGTCTCTGAGTAATCTGTTCCACTACTTGGTCACTGCTCAGGAAAGACCTCCTTCTTCATGTTCAGCTGGAACTTCCTGTGCAACCATTTCTGCCCATTGCCTCTTGTCCTATTGCTGGGCACCACTGAGCAGAGTCTGGTCCATCTTGGATGGATGTTCTACACATCTTTCAAACCCTGTAATTTTTTTCAGTGAAATATCTAACATATAGATATTCAAAAATCAGAGCCAATATGCAGAAGGTCATGAACTGGGCAATTAAAATATGGAATCTACTTTTTTTTTAGCCAAATATGCAGGTAGGACATGAAGCCTCTGGGCTTTTGTACTGTGTGAAAGACAAAGGAAAGTGCTGGACATAATAAAAAGAGGTTTTGGTTTCTCATAAAGAAGATGACAGGCACACTTGATTTATGAAAAATGTGAGTGCCCATGAAAGAACTTATCTAGTTGGATAAGTCCAAACTTTGCTCTTGAATCATAAATGGGCCCCTTCAGCCCACCCACCCTCCACCCCCTCCCAAATAATGGCCCCCATTTTTGCAGGAAAACAGACTTTAGGATGGGAAAGATATTTTTGGTTCCAGGAATCAGAGAAAGCTACATTATTGAGGGGAAGGGAGGAGAAAGAAGCTGTCAGTGGCTCTAAGAGCGGTAATGTGATCTCACAAGACATGAAGAACCACCTTGTGAAGGTGGAGAGAGCAGGATTATAGCCATAAGCCCAACTAGAGAAGACAGCCTCATCATAAAGATAACATCTATAAAATTTTCTCCCACATTCCATATAAGTGCTAAGAGCTAAGTAGTAGTCACTGAGTCATTTAATGCACCACTCCTTAGCATATGTAGCATCAGCATAGACTTTTTAGACTTTTGACTTCTCTATGATATTGCTATTGGACAGTATTTGTGGACAGTATAAAAAGCCATCACACTGCTCAAATCAGCACAGACCCACTGAAATAGGCCAGGCAGCCTTCCTGCAGGGGGCAAACTGGAAATTTGTGCCAGAACAGTGTTAAATGGGTCTTCATGGCTGGGGGCAGAGCACATGAACAACTGCTTCCTGAGACAAAAAGGCAGGATGGTTTCAGGGAATTACAGCTGCTATGCCCTAATGCAAAGCTATCTGGTCAGGCTGATTGATTCAGTGAACCTGAGACTGAAAGCAGGTACTCCCATGAAATCCAATGAAAAATCAGACAGTGTGGGTCTTCATGTGTCTGTACCCACATTCCACACCAAACTCCGTATTTTACTTTTTCTTTTTACAACTGCCCCATTACTTTACGTGCATGTTCCAACTTACTTTCTGTGCTGAACTGTTATGCTGGAAGACATCTTAACTGAGAAATCCTATTCAGTACACCATTTGAGTCATTATTTATTTCAAATATTTGCCCACGAAATTTAGGGGAAAAAATAAGTATACCTGCAGCACTATTTATGCTTTATTTGATGCTAATTCAACTGAGTCACAGACACCTTTTTTTTCTCAATATTCTTCCCTCTTCTTTTCTTCATGCATTTTCCTGTTCTTCCTTGCTCTTACTACTTTCCTCTTTCCATTCCTTTGAAATTTAGGTTATGTTTCTACCTTTTCTATCCTTGTTTATTTCTTTACATCCACACATTTTTGTTTCCTCCATATTATTTTATTATGTTGTACTGTGAAGGTAATTTCTTGAATTTGTATGAAAAATCTATTCAAAGAAAGAAAGATAAAATGGAAGAAACACCTTCCAGGTGTGTCTTTCCCTGGCATGATGAGATCATAAAGAATCTTCTTTCCTCATTTTTGTACTTTTTGTGAAGTGATTTGTTTGATATTATTTATCCTCTCAGCCCTCCATTGACAGGGTAAATGGAAAAGCATAAATTCAGTACTGGCAAACACAGGAGTTGTTGAGACACAATATAAAGTTTTCTGCACTGTAATATGGTGTTAAAAAAGCTTTTGGTATATGATCAGTATTCTTGTGTGTACTGGGGAGAGGGGTCTGAAGTGCAGGAGGAGAGTCGAGCCTGGAGAAGGAGAAGGGATATGTTTTCCCTAAATGTGTCAATGTTTGCTTCTTTTGTTGTTGTTTTTCTTCCCTCATACTCAAAAGAATAATTTTCTATTTATATTATATGACAAGTTAATATTACAAGTCAACTCTGGTTTGCCTGTGACAGTAACCATTAAGAGATCTTCCTGTCTATACCTCAACACAAGTTTTCTCATTCTCATTTTTCCTCATGTTCTTCCTTATCCTAAGTGAGCAACTGTGTGGGACCATGGCTGCCAGGTGGGACAAACCCATCATATCATGCAATGAATGTTTTAAAATTCCCAGAAATGTCACACAAAATGATGACATAACTGATTACTGAGCACATGCATTTTCAGGTCTTATGCCATGAAGAGTGATTTTTTTTCTTTTTGCTTTCTTAATGTGTTTCTTAATCACACATATGCACTATATCTAGAAAATTTTAAATGGTTCTGCATTTCTCAGCTAGTGCTCCTGTAGTTTTGTTGTGTAGATTTTTGAAAAGATGTTGTCTAGTTTCACAGGAACATTTAGAAGAAATAAAGAAGGCTCTTATACTGATGAAATATTCATTGCCCCTCAATACCTTTGCTTTGGTTGTCTGTATCTCAATTAGTACATTACATGAGAGAAGATTTAAGATACACTTTTGTGCAAGAAGTAATTACAAATAATTAAAGCAGATAAGAGCATAATTCATAAGGGTCACACAGATCTGGGAGAAACAATTGACAATTCTTGTTAGATATTATTTTTTCATGATAGTTATTAAGGTTTTCCTACTTCCAAAGCTTCTGTCTTATAGTTGATAATAAACAGTGGTGAACCTATGAATCCAAATCCTCTGGGCTTGAAGACCTTCCATTATTGAAAGATGGTATTAAAGGTCAAAACTGCAATTTTCAAGCATTTTATAAAATTATGTGTCCAACCTTTCCTTGACATGAACTGGGAATTGTGGCTGAGAGCATATTTTACCAAATGACAATGAAATATACAGCCCTAGATTGCTTCAGCAGCTTTGAAATTCCAGGTCATAAAGGGACATTGGTCTTTTATGGAGCACTGATACTGATTGCATGTGATCAACAGTCATTGCCTTTTCATAGGAACCACAGAGAAGTTCTTACTATTTCCTTTTTCTAGAACAGATTTACAAACAGCTTTCAAATATTTCTTAAACTTGGATTTAAAAATATATGGGTGTTGTTGCAGAGGTTAAGGCCAGGGGTTGCCTTCAAGTGGAAGCACAGTTAAGACATGAGTTTAAGATTTCAACAGGTCTTTGTCTTCCCATACTCCCTTATATTTACTTGGTCTTTCACACAAGGGAATAAGTAATGACTATTGTATTCAGGTACAGGAAGATGTGATCCCTATATGGTGACAAAAAGTGGATTGATCCAAGAAATTGACTACATTAATTGCCATAAGTTTTTCCCTTGCATCTGTGATATTCCTTATGATTTTCTTATAACAATAGCTTGCTCAAAAAACACAACTAATGTTTTCCATGGTCAACGATCACAAGGAAAAACAAATGTCTTTTTCTTTCTGTGAAGTTTGTCTAGTTTAGAAGTAAGAATAAAATAAACCTCCAATTATTTGTCAGATCTTTCTTCACCTTCAGAGGAGGAATTAGAAATGTAAAATATCTCATTAAAATAGAAATGTCAAGCCTAAGATGAGTTCTGAAGGATAGCAAAAGGTAAAGATCCCTCTTAAATACCATGGCCCTACTAGTTCATTCAGTTGGGACTAGAATTGTTAACTAAGTTGTCAACTGGTAGTGAGAAGGAATTACACTGAAACAGCACTTTGATATACTCAGGGTTGCCAAGATTTAGATACCATCTTTTTGTACTTAATGAGAATTAGATATTCAATAAAATGTCTCAAAATATCAGTAGAACATGTGCTGCTGTGAATTTTTTCAGGAGGCAAGTAGAGGGACCAGTTAATTGTTCTTACGGTATAGAAGGGACCTCTTTAGATGGTTTTTAAGGAGATATAACAAAAAATGTGGTGAAAAAAACATTGAGGAATCATCAATTGGATGATCCAAATTACAGGATAGTTCTGTGAGTTAGGACCCCATTCTCTTTAATTTAATTAATCTGCAGTCAGTCTTTCTGTGTTTCAGTTCCTTATGTATACATGATGGCAACAATGTCAGAACTAATTAGATAAGGTATTTCTGGGCTATGAGGTTTTTGATTTAAACAGATTTTTTCCCATTATTAATTTCAATTATGAACTAAATATTTTTATAAAAGAAAATTGCTAGATAAAAACTTTTTTGAGATAACTGAAATTTTACATTTTATTATATTCCACCTGGTTTGTTTTTATTTGATCATTTTGTAAAAAGAGCTAAAAAGAGCCCATTGCTCTATTAAGCATTAAAGTCATAAACTCCCTAATATTTCAAAACCATTTTTCCTTGCAAATTAAGGTAAATCAAACCCTATACAATTTTAACACAAACAAAAAAATATGTTGAACAATATTTTCTACATATTTCCTCTGTTTGTCTTCGAGGATATTATGGAAGACAATGTCAAAAGCCTTATTAAAGCCAAGATTAACAACATCCACTTCCTTGTCAGATGAGCTATTTGTTTCATTGTAGAAGATTATCAGGTTGGTTAGGATGATTTCCTCTTCATAAATCTATACTGACTATACCTAGGCACCTTCTTTTCCTTCCATCATTTAAGAATGGTTTCCAGGGATCAATGTGAGCATGACTGGCCTGTACTACTCTGGATCTTCCATCTTGACATTCTTGAAGGTAGAGATGAGCCTTTAATTTTTTCATTTGCCAAGATCTTTCAAATATGATTGACAGTGGAATTACAGTGTTACCTTCAGCTCCCATAACAGTTGTTGGTATACACCAGTTAGATGATCTCAGTGAAGTGAAAAATGTGCTCTGATATGTTTTGTAAAATTGAATAGAGGCATGTAAGATAATGATATAGACTGTCATTACTAGCATCTTTTAAAACTGATGTTATACTGAGAGAGACCCATTAGATCTCAGGGACTATTTATTCAGACTGATTAGGTGTTCCTTAACTCAATCCTCCATTGAGAATGAGTGTTCCTCACTGAAGACTTTCCTGGGGGTGTAAGCTACCTAAGATATCTTGTACCTTAGATTTCTGAATTTCTTTACTTACTAGTAAAGACTAAGACAAATAAAGTATTGAATAAGGTTTCTGTGTCTTTTGTCACCAGTTCCTCTGCTCCATTCAGCAGTAGGGCCACAGGTTTCCAAGTATTTGTTTTGCTGCTGATAAACCTGTAGAAATGCTTCTTGTTGACCTGCATGTTTCCCTTATTACATTCAACTTCAGGTGGCCAGACAGTATCCTTGTTTATTCAAACAGGTTTCCTACTAGTGTTGGTTTAAGAAAACCCAGTTTGTGGGGGCAGGAGAAAAGCTGCTTGAAACTTTATGAGTGAACAGGGGGTTTTTGTGGGTGCCTGGCGCTTAACCAGCATCAAGCCATGACACTACTACCTTAGGCTTGCTCTGCATGGGGTTGGACCATCCTTGGGTGTGAAGGAGGTTATCCTGGACCCCTCTTTTCTACTGATGCCTTAGGTTTTAACTATTATATTTTCAAATTCTATACTACCTAGTGTGTAACTCAGAAGTTTTGTGTGGCCTGTTAGCTGCTGTTCTCTCATTCTGGTTAGACATAACAAACCCTCTCTAGGTTTGCTCTTCAAGTACACCAGGGCCCAAAATGTGTAAACTAAAAGCCTCTGAAAAGGGAGGCAAACTTGGGGTAATTACATCATTAACTAAGGCTATAATTGGAGAATTAACCCTGATATGCAAAGAGACCAAATTTATAAGGAAGAACCTGTGACCCAGTGTCCATCTTGGGTGCAGCCTTTTGACTGCCCAGGGTGTACTTTTGAAGGCCCTTCAAATAAATACTTACTTTTATTCTCTTATCCATGTATAGC
This sequence comes from Lanius collurio, assembly GCA_020086605.1. Lineage (NCBI taxonomy): Eukaryota > Metazoa > Chordata > Aves > Passeriformes > Laniidae > Lanius > Lanius collurio. Next base: position 1,220,021 of record JACBWW010000052.1, read on the forward strand.
CTCTGTTTTTAGGTGGCCACCTCAAGGTATCACTACAAAATCATATTCTATGGAGTCTTTCCAAATGTGTCTGTGAACAAGCCAAAAATCATCTCCTCAAATCTGCAGAAATAATGCTTTTTGGTTTTCTTTAACTCCTGAATACTGCCATCCCATGGTCACTGAAGTGAAGGTTGCCAACCCTAACCCTCAATCCTAGCCACTTCTTTTTGTTTCTATTTATAAACTCTGGAAGTTCATCTCTCCTCAAGTGTTGCTGAATGACCTGTGCCAGTCCAGAAGCTGTCGTCAATACGCTCCTGAAACGTCACTGTTTGCTTGTGCCCTTCTGAGTTCCCCCGCCACAAGATATCAAGGTGGTTCAAGGCCTCCATAGGGACAAGAGCCTGCAAATGCAAGACTCCCTCCAGTTATCTGTAGAAGGTCTTACCTGCGTCTTCTTCCTGTTTAAGCTGTCTGTAGCACACCACTCTTGTGTACATTATCTTGTTCTCTAATCCTGACGCCCCCACTATAAACTATCTTATCACTCCCAGGATGCATTCCCACAGCTCTTTCACTCACCTAAAGGATGACTTCCTGTAAAACCTAAAACACCTATACATCCCTGCTGGCATCAGTCAAATCATGGTAGCCATCTGTGATGACAATGAGACAGTATATATATGATATACAAAGTCACACAAACTTTTGGTGAACAATGCATTATCTTTACAGGGTAGAACAAGACATCTCCATGCAATCCCTCATGCAAAGATACATGAAGACAATATTAGGAGTGTTATTAAATGTTTTTAATACAAAATGTCATCTTGTGTTCAGGGCAGTAGAAAGAACCCATTTCCAAAATCACAAATGGGGCACATTCAGTGTGGTATGTGCAGCATTTGTTTTGGAGTGTTTTCCAACAGGATGATTCTAAATGTGCATACTTCATGTCTGCTTCTGAAAATGAGAGTAGTGTCAGGCCCAGCACCTGTGGAAAAAATCTGTGAAGTACCCTGAAACCAGATCTAAAGGCTTGTGCAATAAGTTACTGCGCAATTCAACTTGTGCATAGCACATACAACCATCATAATTTCACACTTCCTCTTGGTTAAACAGATTCTAACACTGGAGCACTTTTTATCCCAGTCTTTTTTATTAATCAGTTTGGTTTCACTCTCCCCTGTCACAACAGGTGTAAGTTATTTTCTCAACATTTGTTTTCAGTGGTGAATAATTATATCTATTTAATAAAAACTGAGCATTTTCTCTTAGTTCATCTCTCTGTATTTCTCTGTCTTACTTTTCTACCTGAATTCTGCTATTACTGGGTAAGTGCAGAGACTAATGTGTAAGTAGTACATAATCATATTGGGCTATTATTATGGATGAATAATGCGTAAGTCTAACAATACTATTTTGCTTTCATCTGTGAGTAATTAGGAGTGAATAGCTACTGTGGTTGCCTAAATATGCATCTATAGTTTGTTTTTTTTTTAATTGTGCTTATTTTCAACTCTAATTGTTGAAACTGTTTTGAAACTGGTTTTTATTGTTTTTCATTAGCATGTATTTGAATATACCAATATTAGACACAGGGAAAGAACAATGAAGGATTTTATTTCATCAAAACAATAGAAATTAACAGGATCTTTCAACATTTTAAAATTAGACAAATAATTGAATGCCTATACCACCAGCTTGAAACAATGACTAAACCTGTTTTGCAAATTCTGTCTAGTAACAGCAGAAAAAATTAAAACATAGCTCATTTGTTCAGTCTTCTCCACTTTATGCATTTCACTACGGTAAATACACTAACTGATATAGTAGTGGAAATCAGAAGAGATTTTAAGATATTCTACTGCTGTAATTAATAAAACTTTACTGTCTGGTGGCCCAGAACAAGCTGAAATGCTCCCATACAGGAAAACTATTTTATCTCCTCTTTTCTCTTTTCCAAAACTCTGAGTGACTACTGAATCACGTCTTCTCTCTTTTCACCCTCAAAATATAATTATGAATGAAAAGGAGACACAATATGTAAAGCCAAGCATTTATTGTTAGTATAGCTGAAATCTTAACAGTTTAGTCAGAGAAATATGAGCAGTCCAGATTTATATCACACTTCCAGTGCTCTGAGCCCTCACCTCTGTAATGTCAGTCTTAACTCTATAACTTCAGGGGATGAAATTACAAGCATTTATTACAGAGATGCTTCTGCTTGCATTAAGGTGATGCCTTAGGTTTTAACTTCAAATTCTATACTACTTAGCGTGTAACTCTGAAGTTTTTTGTAGCCTGTTAATTTCTGTTCCCACTTACTAGGGAGACATAACAAAGTGTCTCCATGCCTGCTCTTCAAGGACATGCAGACTGTCCTAGGCCCAAAAAGTATAAACCAAAGAGCCTCTAAGGGGGGCAAGGGGAGGGGCAATTACATCACTAAGCTGAAGCTTTAATTGGAGAATTAACCCTGATATGCAAATGAACTAAACCTATAAAAGTGTGAAGAACTTGTGACCTGTCGTCCATCTTGGGGTCCATCTTGGCAATAGCCTCTGGCTTCCCAGGGAGTACCTTTGAAGGCCTTTCAAATAAATACCTGCCTTTATTCCCTTACTCCTGTCTAGTCTCTGTTTTTAGGTGGCCTCTTAAGGCGTCAAAGGTGCAAATGAGAGCATATCCTGAAGTCAGTATTATGGGTTTATTTAATGATAAATTTAAGGGTGGGGAGAGAGAGAGGGAGGGAAAGAAATAGGAAAAAGAGAAGCGTGTGGGGGAGTGAGAGAGGGTGACAGAGAGTTCGTGCTGACAGTCCTGTGAAATACAGAATTTAATGGGTTAATGCACATTCAGGTTTACATGGGAATGTCCAGGTACCTCCCCTGGGTAGGTGGATGGATGTTTTTCACAACACTGTGGATCATGTGCCAGGCCCCAGAAATGACTCTGGGGGCACTTTGTGGGTTTTTGATGGTTTGTGACACCTTCTAAGACAGCTGCCTCCATGTCAGTGGAGTTGTAGCCCATGGTGGTGGGTGTTCACCCCCTCTGTCTCATGTGGACCAGAAGCTTTGACAACACACACTCAAAAACTCCTCCTCCCCCTTGGTTGAGGGGACAGTGTACAAACCTAGCCTCAGCAATGAGTCTGTGGGATACGGCCTCCCCCAGCCTTGTTACTTCTCCTTAGATCTGAGATAATTAGACAATAGTACCACTTTTGTCTTATCTCAATTTCCCATCAGGTGATTTAACTCACAGTCTTAATTCCCAAAATCCAGGAGGAATATTTGGGGGTAAGGTGGGCTTTGGTGGTCACAGCTTCTTTTTGCAGTTTTTCATAGTGGGCAAAATCCTTTGGTAATCTTAACAGAGTTTAAGACAACTATGATTTTTAAGTCTTTTCCAGATGACAGATGCAGATGGGGTCTGTGCTGAGTTGTCAGCATTTGGAGCCCTCTCCCAAGACCTTCATCAGGAGGAACATGATATTAATGTTGGTAGTTTCTTCTTTACTCCTTCTTTCTCCCTTTTGTCTTTCTTTCATACACCTTTCATTCATCTGGGATTTTTTTTTGTATGTTTTCTCACACACTTTTACATTTTGTTTTTAGTCCGGTGGTCTGCAACTCCATATTAAATTCCAAGTTTTGCATGTTAGATTCTACACTTTTGTCGTCCTTCTTTTGTCTACAAACAGGTTTCTCCAGTTCCATGTCTGCATTTTTTTAACTAAGCATGGCTGAATTCTATATAGAGAGGGGAAGAGGGGGGAGCAGGCACTCACCTCTTCTGATGTCATGCCTGTATTCTTCTACATATATCCTGTGTCCCCACTTCTCCAGGTCTCTGTACTATTAGGTTACAGGATTACAAAAAATGTCACTCTACTTTTTTACAATTAACTGAGACAGAAAACTTAAAGTTTGGCACCATTCAGAAAATATTTCTAATTCCCTTAATTCCCATCGATTATTCTGCAGTAGCACAATGTCTCTGATGTTACCCCAAATCTACGCCCTTATGTTGTGAAACTTTTATTGTTTAAAATTTCCTATAAAATTGTTTATTGCTCTAAAATGATTTTGCCATAATGAATCTCTATTATTTTGAGAAAAAAATTTATTTCAGTATTTTATTATGTGTCTTTTAAATGTGATTCATAATGTTAAAGTTCATGGAGATAGAATGCAAGACACATTCTACATGCAAGAAATTCATAAGAGTAGCCAAAAATACTGAGAACAACCCTACAGGCAAAATATTTACTGCAGAAATTCATATTACTGGATACTATTGCCAGAAATCCATTTCATTATTATTCATCTACAATACTTGTCAAAATTACCAAGTTTCTGATTTTGCTTTTCACTATTTCTTTTACAAAACCTTCCATGCAAGTTACAATTCGGAAGTACTGTATTTATTGCTTTTTAGAATACAGCATACAATAACATCTGAAACCAAAGAAAAATAGTGAAGGATTTTGTTTAAATAAAACAAAGGGAATTAACTTGGCAGTAGTTACAGACATAGTCGGATTAGTGATATACTATTTAGAAAGTTTCTATTAAAACCAAGAATTTCTATTCTACGACCATTAAAAAGATCACCTTAGCTACCTTTGATCTGACAATAATAGTTAGAAAGATGATTGATTAAATGAATATCAACTCTGAAAAAATCTTGTACTTTAAAACTTGTTTTGCTTTAAGCAAGGACAGGAAGTTGTAATACCAGTTATAACAAAATGAAAATTTTTAAGCAGTTCATTAAGAAGCCATTTTTGGTATTTTTGAAATATTTCTCTTTATTTTAATGAGCTTGAAACACTATTTCATTGAGGAGAGAACATTTCATTTAGACACATGACATTAGAAATTCTCTATTTTCATTAAAACATGCTTGGCTTGGTTTACCACTGCAGCTTTTGTTTGTTTGCCTGGACTGAAAGAACTTTGATTGTCTGTGGTGCCAAAAACTAGAATAAGTTTGCTTATTTGTGGTTTAAAGGCATATATGCATAGGATTAAAATTGTCTCACCATGACATGAAGAAATCCATTAACAGTCAGAAGTGTGGTAATTAAGAAGGTGACAAACATGGAACAATTGCACTAATTAGAAGGGAAGGTTGTGACCTTCTGGCTTTAGGAGGCAATCATTTAGCTCTCTTGCTTTGCACCTTAAAAGCAGTTCTAGGTGTTCTAAAGTTTCAAAGCGAAATTTTAATGAGAAGTCTACCTTTTATAACATAGTTTGCTAGAGAAAATTCATGATTGGCCTCTTGATCCACCACTTCTCAAAGGTGATAGGTCGAACGGTAAGATACCCATATTCAAAACATGTCTTGGTGTTCCCAAAACAATATAGTCAAAACCAACAGGTGCAAGGACAGAAAAGTAGTTTATATAACCTACTATCTGTTTTCCTTAGGCTGCATGTGAAAGAAGATTTTCCCACGTACTTGTCAGAGAAAACTGAAGTATTTCTTTGCTTCAGCCTTTTTCCACCCACAGTTGCTGCAAAAATCTCCTGGTTCGATGGTCACTGAAGAATCAATGTTTTCACTGGAGATAAAGGGGTTTGGGGGGCTTGCTTCAAGTGATTTTCATGAGGGAGATTGGTGCAATCAGAAACTTAAACTCATGCTAAAGTTCTTGAGCTGTGAAACAGGGGACATGAAAACCTAATGAGAAGTTACTTTCAAAGAATCTATGGAAAGGATAAATTTACAACAATACTCTAGGAAATTTGAACAACACTAGATCATGATTAGCCACTTTTGGCTCATCTAGTGGGCTAAAATAAACCTTGGAATATTAGTAATTAGTAGGGATACATTGGTGGGTTTTGGCAACATTTTTAAGCATAGAAATATGTAGTGCTTTTTAATGTTGAGAAGGACAACTCCTATAATTATCCATGACTATTCCCATGAATAAGCAGGACTCCACCCTGATTAAAAACAAAGATGTGGAGAGACTGTCACAAAGTCTCCATGTATGTCCACAGGGATGGGCCCTGCCTGGTAGATTCAACAATAGGCTTGGGCCCCAGATACGTAGATGAACTTCTAAGATGCATTGCACAATGCATTCTTTCTTCTTCATCTGAACAGCCCCCTACATCTCTTAAATTTTCATGTGAGATAGATTTATTTAGCTCATAAAGCTCATGAACTTATCATGATTCATAATTCATGTTTCATAATTCATTGTAGAAATAAAGTTGCCACTGACATTTAACACTTTGAAGTGTTTTCACTTAAAGGCCACCTTTACAAATAAGTACTTTTACTTGAGGGAAGCATTTTAACAAAACAGGTTGGGTTTTTTTTCAGTTTGACTGTTCTCACTCCAAAGAATTCTCAAAAGGAAAAGCAGTCTAGGGAGCCCAAGTGAGAAATGCTTGATGTCAGTATTATCTGCATTTAAAATCTTCTCTGGAAGTTTCTGAAAGGTTATGAATGCAAAGCATGAAGATTGCTGATCTCCAAGAGTATGACTTTATAAGAAAGTTTATAAGATGTCTCAGTTTACAAGATTTGTGCCTCTCAGAACATACACCACTTTGAAATACACCTTTATAGTCCCTTCCACAAAGTCTAGAGGGACATGTAACGTGATATTAATAAGGTTGAATACTATTTTTTTCCACAGTGAGGAAAAAAAAAACCCACCTTGTTAAAATGTAAGCAGAAATGTGGATTTCTCTCAAGCAAGATGAAAAAAATTATTCTTTTAAGGCTGAAGAATGCAACACTAAACCCAAACTCTTGACTAGGTACTGGAAGGAATTGAGTCATGTTCCCAAACAATACATTCTTGAGAGATCTTCTCAGAACAAACAGCACAGTTCAAAAAGAACCGGAAGATCACTCTTCAGTGCTTTCCTTACCTGTGCAAAACCCAGCAGTAGTGTGTGCCTGTATCCCATGACTGCAATTCTGTCTTTACAGTTCACGAGTGTGGTTGTGAGAGGAAATAAAGAGATAGACAATGAAATGGGGAAAATTTGTTAGTGATTACCAAAAACCTGGAAAGTACAGAGGTAACTAGAATACTGTGTGTCCAGGGTCCGTGGGTGTACTGATGACTGTAATAAGAATGATTGAGAGTAAAAAAACTCCATCTAACTTTGCATCCAACAGGGATAAGATTCATCCAGAAAAACAAAAGCGATATTTAAAAAAGCAAAAAGCAAAAAAAATGCAAACCCAAAAAGTAGTCTAATTTGGCTCTGTGTTGAAACCCAAACTGTTGCACATAGGTAAAACCTTATTGAATTAAGGCCTTGTTACCTTTCTAAAACCATGGCTCAGGCCTGTTACTTTGGCTAAGTAGAAAAGGACTGTGGGAAAGATACACAGCTGAATTAGGGGTAGAAAAACATGCTGCGTGACCATTGTGTGCTCACATTGTGGTGCATGGTGATTGGTTGAATTATGTTTGTTATGCTTTAAAACTGTGTAAACTGATAACTGGTAACTGCTTTAAAAGGCTGGGTTTTTGCAATAGAGTGACTGTCCTTTGCACCTGCCTGGGGAATCTGCGTCGCTCTTAATTGCAACACAAAACCATTATATAATTGTGATAGTTTAGCAAAAACCTGACGTGTGGAGGCAGAGAAAAAAAAGAAACAGCTGTTTGAGGCTCCTATGTCCAGCCCCAATGACTGGGGGCTCTGGCGATGGACAGGTTGCTAGGCCAATTGGGTGGGCTGGAAACGCCCCTGTGATGACATATTTAAGAAACAAGAAACCGCTGCCGTTTGAGGGGTGGTGCGTGTGTGCTCCTTGGTGGAGGGGGCTGTTGGGCCCTCCCAGTGCGGTGGCCAGGGCCAGGCCGCCGAGAGGAGCCACGAACAGCCGAGAGCAGTTGTGTAGCCAGAACCCTCCTGAAGCCATGGCCCGCGCGGTGCCGGTGGGGTCCCCTGAGGCTGGAGCAGCTCGCACAGAACTGAGCAAAAACACCACGCAGCCAGAAATAAGAGGCATGGTGAGTATTTCCTCTGTTTGGAGCCTGGATGAGATGAGCTGCATCTTACTGCCACCAACTTTCTCCCAAGTCAGAGAAAAAGAAAAGTAAGGGCACCTGAAGAAGAAACGTGGCAGCACCGAGATCAGTGGGGGAAAGGAGAGGGAGGAGGCTCTCCAAATTCTGTAGCTGAGGTTCTCCTGCAAGCCATGGTGAGGACTATAATACAACAAACCGGTTCCCTATAATTCATGAGGTTCATGGCAGGAGGGTGCAAAGATCCAAGTGCAGTCCATGAAGAGGAGTGCATCGATGCTGAGAGGCTTTTAAAGATTGGAGAGCCTGTGCATCCAGGCTGGCACAGCTCATCCTTAAAAGACTAAACCCCATGAACTATTACGGCTCATGCTGGCAGCGCAGGAAGACTGCTTGGCCTGTGGGAAGAATTTCACACTGCAGCAGCTTTGGGCACGCTGTTGCTCGTGAACATTGAAACCACACTAGAAAAGTTCACAGAGAATTATCTCCCATGGGAAGGATCCCACAGCACAGAAGAAACTCTTTTCTTTAATTATAAAGAAAGACCTTTAAGAAGTGAAATACTGACCAAAAACCCCATGTTTGTTTCCTTATGTGGTCAGTAGAAAGGGGGGAGGGACTGGAGATGAAAAGTGTTCTGAAAGTTTGCTTTGGTTCTCATCCTCCTTTTTACTTTTCATTCTGTCAATAATAAATCTTCTTTATGGTCTTTAAGTTTTGAACCTGTTTTGCGTTAAAATTTTCCTTTTTTCTCAATAATCCTTATTTCAGCTTACAAAAATGAAGTTTTCCGTTTCCCTTCCTCTGCTTAGCTATAGGTGAAAAATAAGTGAATGGTTTTTTGTGGTACCTGGCGCTTTACCAGTGTCAAACCGTGACAATAATGAAACCCACAACACAGCAGTATAATTACAATAAGAACTTGTAATTTTGTTACTGGATATTTCTTAGGTGGGTCAGGTACTACCCAAAAATGTGATGGAGGTTGCTTGTCAATGAAAACCAAATTAGTTAAATAATTTGATCGGAAAAGAAATTCTTTAGGACTTATGTTCTTCTAAAGTGACATCGAGAATTTTTTTACCCATAGTTTTTGCTGGTCACACTCAAAATTTTTAAGTCCTAATTCAAACCCCTTTTCTTTCCTTTTTGAAATCATATGGATCAAGCTTTTCTTTCCACCACCTAGGAGGCTATCAAAACACCCCTGAACTGGTGGCCTGTCTTTCTAATCCTTTTTATTCTTCATGGTTTTTTATTCTTCTTGCAGAGACAAAACCAAGAAAACCTTTTGATGTGGGATGATGAATTCATCCCACTACTTTAGGGTTTGATTAATAATTTATATAATTTTGTAGAGCATCAGAAGGACTGATGGATAGTGTTGCACTTAGGTGTACCCTTATCATGGCCATTATTCCTGGCAGGAGTTCACATCTCCCAGGAAATGAAATAACTCCCAAAATGGAAGTATTCACTTCAAATTTTTACTTTAAAACATTGGGATAAAAGGAAAGAGTTGCACTAGCTTTTCCTACTGAGCTACTTTTTCATTTCCAGTTACCTTCACACAGATATATGTACAAACCCAAAGGGACATTCTGGTTGACTCGAAAGTAGAGATATTATCTTTCCATTTTCTTTGAAAGTTTTAGAAATTTGTTGGTTTCATCTGAGCTGAATTTTTGTCATTATATGAAGAAGGGGGGCAAATGCAATAATTTCATTATATTACTCCTAGTTCCTGAAAGTTGATACATCAGTGTCCTTCATGAATTAGATTTTCAACAGTGAGAGCCAACACTTAGTGATATCATCATTTTGATCATTTTCTCAATATGTTTTTCAATGATGGTTCCTGTTTTTCCTATGCCTTATAAAGCACTGCAAACCACTGTTACCTCTTCATCTATCTGTTTACATCAGAGAGTATAGTGTTGCAGTATACTAGCAACAAAAGTGCTGAAAATTGTGGAAAATGCATTTTTCAAATGATATAAAAGATATATGGGCAAATCTGCTTTAACTAGAATTACCTGGCTGATAAATCTAAGTTAAGACATAGATGCCCTTTACTTTCTTTTCAATTTAATAGACAGAAGGGCTTCAAACCTTGTGAGGTATCAAATCAGTCTATAAGATGAAATTTCTACCTTTGGGTTTATTTGATAAATAAATCTAGAACAAATATAACTAAGCCTTAGATGGAGTCCTATGCCCAAGTAAACACCCCTGATCTTCAGTGGCTGTGCAAAAAGTTTCAGCACTGCAATAAGTAGCATTCAGTTCTGAAAAACAGGAGTCTTGGACTTTTCCTTAGTATTGTAACTATTGCTCTACTCCTAAAACACAAGGTACTGATTTCTTGGACATATTTCTACAAGCTTTCAAAACAGAAATAACATTCTGATCAAGCAACAAAACAACAAGTGGGACAAGGGTAAGGTATAGTTCTCATTCTTTTTTTCCCTGCTGCATTCTTTGGATTGCTAGCAAAACAAGCAATACATTTCACTGTCAATCACTTGAAAAAGAAATTACTTTTCCTTACATCTTTTCAAGATCTTTCAGTATGTATGCCCAGCTGCTTTTCTTTATTATGTGTTTGTTCAAAATATGCTGAACTATTTGAAACAGCTTTGGTAGGAGCACAAAGGGCACAAAAGGAGCATCTTGATGAATTTTTATATTGCACTGTTTGCTATTCATGTAGAACAATAGAAAAATAGTGTGGAAAGTTTTGAAATTCATGGATAATAAAAAAAAATTCAAAAAAATACTTTTTCAGGTCCTCTTGATTTATGAGCCTGGGTTTGTGCCAAGAACAGTCACTGAGATGTTTCAAACACTTAATCACCCATCTTTCTTGTATGGCTGTAGCACCACAAGGCAGAGTAGCCTTTTATACCAGTAAGGACTTACAGTAAGACAGTGGACAACCTACTTATCTCTGCTGGGACTTTAACCTCTGAAACAGTATAACCAGATACCAGATGCCAAAACATGAGGCTTATAAAGATCAGGTAGTTATTGCTTTCAGTGCATATGTTGTTTATCTTCTATTCCCAGAAAAAAACTGCTGAATTTCACTTATATTTTCACTTTGTTGATTTTGTTTTTATAATATGTCAGCTTATGAGAACTAATAAAAGTATATGTAGATAAAATAACCCCACAAAAAATATTGGAGGGATTGGTTATCCATTTACCATTTTTGGTCCTCTGGAACAAAATATTTGATTCTGAAAATTAGTCTACTTGTACTCTTAACACTTTTTAGTCAATGTCAGTTTGAATTAATGCAAAACACAATAAGTTGAAAAAGTTACTTCAGGAAATCTGAAATCTGTTTCCATTTTTTTCAATTAATAAATTAAATTTAAAAAGTTTTAAAAACATAATTTAATGCTTTTAATTATTTATATTTATATCACCTCTGTGATAACATATTTAAGAAGAAAATCAAATCCATTCTAGACTCTTAGAACCAAGAACAGCATATGCTATTTCCTGATTGTTAGAAAAGGTCTAATCCAAATTCTTGAATCAGAAATCAAAATATCTTAGAAAATCTGAATAGGAAAACTCAAGATATAGTTTAAAATAAAGTTTTTTATCCTGTGTCAGGACCGCCTTTTTGCATTATGAAATGTTGAAACAATCTTGTGAAACATTTGAGATAATAGATTAACATTCTTATTCCCATTATTCTTCATAGTTTTAATATTTTTTTCCAAAAATATTTTTAGTTTTGTCACAGCAGTGCTAAAGATTTAAAGCATCCTACATGTTTCCACAAATATTCTTAAAAGAGCACAGGTTCTGTTTTAACATTGTCTCACTCAATTTCAGTGACAGTGTCTTACATTTATCTTTCATTTTATATACTTGAAAACTGGGGAAAATGTACAACTTGATTTTAAAAAGGGTAGATCATTCCAAAGAAACATGTTACCTAAAAAAATGCAGCAAATTTTCTGTAGAAAAGGACATAGAGTAGCTCAAATTTACCCAAGCTTAATTTCCCATAAGACTTCATGTGAAATTATTAAAGCAAAATGGAGGACAGTGTTAGAAGGACAGTTTTAGAAGGGTGGGATGGATAAGGCAGGTTTATAAACTGACAAAAATGGTTTCACTGCAAGACAGAGAATAATAATTGTACTGAAAGATGAACAAATTGGAGAGCTTTGTAAGTGGAGTACCACAGACTGCTCCTTAACTGTATTTAATACTTTCATTAAAATTTTAGCACATGAGCTGAAAAAAGACAAAACGTATTAATGACAAAAATGACAAAATGACAAAATGTATTAAATGCAAATGACAAAAATGTATTAAAGTAATTCAGCAAGAAGGGAATAAAATTCATAAAGTAGACGTCATAGAGACCAATTGTGCAAATTTTTCATGTACAGTGCTGTGTTTTTTTCTGAAAGTGACAGGAGGAAAGAGATATGGTTGCATGTCACAGATCATGGGATTCATTTGTACCTTTTCTAGTAAACTGATGACAAGCAAGACTGATTGTAGTGATCGTTAGATGGTGCCAGTGCAGACACACTGGTTCCATCTTTCCATATAAATATAAATGTTCCAGATCACTCAGCCAGTTTGGGCACCTTTATGTCTTTCTCCCACACAAAATAATTTCAGCTGAGGAGGACGTGATTGCAATTTACATATGGGATTGCAGTTCATCTAGCAAATAAGAAGAAAATTACATTATTGGCATAAGAAGAAATGGACCATTTTTACTGTTAAAAAATAGACCTGAAATTGGAAGACAAAAGATATATTTTTAATTAGCATGTCTAGGACAAGAAATTGAATAGAAATTTGAAGACTGATCCTGACATTTATGATCAGATGATGAGCTCAATGAAATAATGGAAAAATTTCTAGTCCTCTATTTTTCTACATCATTGGATCTGTAATTTCCATATGAAAATATAATTTGAATCAGATTACATTAAATACTGTAGAAACTTAAAATAACTGAGGGATGAGAACTTTATGGTTTTATAGATTGAGCTTCCTGAGGACAAACAGGTGAAGAGTAATTTCTGTGATATGCTGGCTATTCCCACCTACAAAGCTGCAGGAATATTGCTTTTAAGTCAATGATCAGATTTCAGTTTTGCTATAGTTTTTGAGCTTTTTGCTTTGTGGCAAGATTTATTTTTCCATTACTTTTAAATGGAACATTTTTATAATCTTATGATAAAAATAATATATAAAAATAATAAGCACTAATGAAGTAATAGAAATTTTCCACTAAAACTTTTAAAAATTGGGGGAAAGAAATCTATCATGGGTGGATTTGAAAAAGAAAAATCAGACTTATTCCTTTGGAAAACTAATTACTCAAGAGAAAAAAAATCAAATTAAGTGAACACGACTCTGGAATTATAAGACTGGAAAAGACTAGAAGACACACTAAATCACTATAAACAGACCAACATATTTTCTATTTTCTTAGATGTGCAAATTGTAAAATAAATTAGAATTTCCTTGCTTTGTGGAAAGGAGGAAAGGTCAACATCATGTTAATTTTAGTTTATTACATTGAAAAAATAGAAGGAGTAGAAGTTACAGTCATCTAGAGAGAAATTATGGCAGTGAGGTCATAGAACTTCACCAGACAAAGGAAATAATCCATTTACAGCGCAAAAAAAATAAAAATAATAATAAAAAAAAATTAGAGCTTACATCTGGAAATTACATTACATTACACTTTCAGATAGCAAATCTAGACCTATTCTAGCAGTCTGAGTAATTTGTGCAGGCAAAGCTGAAAGATAACTTCTACTGTTGTATCCTGTTTTAATAACAACATGCTTTTTTGGTCTTTTGACCCTTTTGAATAGATGAGCTTTCATTTAATTTAGAAGGGCTCACTGGAACTCAGGTCTTTCTCAGCTAGTGCCAAAGCTTTTACAACTGTATTTTTTTAACCTATGGCTCATTCTGAAGATATTGTGTGTATTAGCATCTAAACTACAGAAGAGTTTACTCACTTATTATTATTTATACAATGTAAGTATAAGGATGTATTTAATGTCCTCTTTAAAATTACTCACTTAAGCTGGGTTTTCATTTCATTCAGGAGATAAGGTTGACCCAATGACTCTGAAAATGGAAGCATCACATTATTAATTTAGGAACCAAGGTAAAAAATGGTGACTGTAGCAATAAACATATGCTATGATGTCTCTCTTATAAGGAAACAAGACAAAAAGGGGAACAAAAGGATTCTTCAATCATTTACTGGATCTATTCATAGTAGGAACCAATTATTTTCTCTTCCTTTCTCTTAATATAGCAGATAGGTGGGAAAAAAAATTTCCCAATCACAATACTTTTCCAGTCTGAATCCAAAATCAATTTGTTGTTATGCTCCTTCAGTTCAGTGAAGGTATAGACATTTTAATTTCCATTTTACAGAGCGTGAAGATGTTGGTTACCTGTATTGTGTGTAGGTGTCAAGGTTTTGGTAGTGAGAGTGTTGCTGGGGAGGCCTGGTTTGGAACAGCCAGGGATGCTGATCACATTTAGGACACACTTGGTTCCAGCTGTCTCTGACTGACCACCCCATGGGGAACAGCTGAACCCCAAAGCCATGATGGACATGCCTTGGAGACAGCTGGGATGAGGGAGGGCAGCATGGTGTGTTGGTTTTGCATGGACTGGTTTTTGGTAGTGGGGACCCACAGAGGTGGCTTCTATGAGAAGCTGCTAGAAGCTTCCACCATGTCCAGCAGAGCCAATCCCTGATGGCTCTGAAGCTGGACATACCGCTGGCCAAGCCTGGGCCAATTAGAGATGATGGTAACAACTATGTGATAACATATTTAGGAATAAAATCAAAACAAAGTGAGGCACCCAGTTTTAATTCCAGCCAGAGAAGAGGAGGAGGTGAGAACATGTGAGGGAAACAACATGAAGACACCAAGGTCAGTGGAGAAGGAGAGGCACCAGAGCTGAGGTTCCTCTGCAGGCTGTGGTGATGACCATGGTGCAGCAGCTGTGCCCCTGCAGCCCCTGGGGATCCATGTGGGATGCAGGGATCCACCCACAGCCTGTGGGGGAGGTGCCCGTGCCAGAGCAGGTGGATGCCTGGAGGAGTCTGTGATCCAGTGGGAGACCCAGTAGAGAGAGGGGATCCCTGCTTCCAGGCTGGAGCAGCCTGTCCTTGGAGGACTGCACCCCATGGAAGAGTGACCCACGCCACAGCAGTTTTGGGAGGACTGTCTGCCCATGGGAGGGATTTATGTTGCAGCAGTTTTGGGAGGACTGCTGCTTGTGAGATTGGAACCACACTGTAGCTCACAGAGAACTGTCTCCTGTAGGAAGGGACCCCATGGCATAGCAAGGGAAGGACTTCTCTCCCTGAGTAGTGGAAGAAAACCTCGGGTGATGAACTGACCAAAACCCTTACACCCTGTCTCCCTGTGCTGTCAGTGGGAAGGAGGGAGGAGTTGGGGGAAGAAAAGATATTTTTAAGGGCTTATTTTGCTTTTCATTATATTCCTATGATTTTGTTAGTAATAAACTCACTTTGTATCTCTAAGTTGAACCTGTTTTGCCCTTGGAATGTTTTCTCCTGGTCCTTATTTCTACTCATGAGCCCTTCAATAAATTTTTCTCTTCTCTGCCCAGCTGTAGCAGGGGAAGGTGAATGAGCAGCCTTCATGGGTGCCTGGCATTTGGCCAGTGTCAAACCATGACACATGGTGAGAGGAACAGTGTGAGAGACAGCCCTGAGATCACTGAGGTGATTAGACATTGGACTGGGAGGTGGTCAAATCACCATTCCTGGAGGTGTTTAAGGAAAGGCTGGATGTGGCACTCAGTGCTATGGTCTGGTTGACAAGGTGGTGATTGGCCACAGGTTGGACTCGATGATCTCAGAGGTCTTGCCAGACTAATTGATTCTGTGATTCTGTGAGGGAGCAAGGAGGAGTAGGTAAGGACACGCTCCGGGTTTCCCAGGAGGGATTCCTCTGCAACTTGCGCAGGAGATCAGGGTAGAACAAGTATTTCCTTGTACCCCATGGAGAGATTGCAGCAGAGCAGATCTCAGCGTCCATGAAGAACCCCATGCTGAAGCTGGAGCATGAGCAGGAGAACCTGTGGATCACTGACAGTCCATGTTGTAGCAGGCTTATCTTAAAGGACTGCAGCCCATGATAAGGAACTTCAGTGGACCAGAGGAAAAGGGTTAAAAGGAAAGAACAGAGGAAAGGAACAGTTACAGACTGACTGCCTATTCCCCATCCCATCTGTACCACTCAGAGTAGGTAGGAGAGGGAGTGAAGTCGAGCCTGGGAAGAGGGTGACTAGGGGAAGGTGGTGTTTTTTGTTAATGCTCTTTTTTCCATTCAGGTATATGTTAATTGGCAATAAATTAAGTTATTTTTACAGCTGGGTCTGTTTTGCCCATGACAGTAACTGGTGTATGATCTCCTTGTATTTGTGTCAGTCCATGAGTTTAATTTTAT
This sequence comes from Lanius collurio, assembly GCA_020086605.1. NCBI lineage: Eukaryota > Metazoa > Chordata > Aves > Passeriformes > Laniidae > Lanius > Lanius collurio. The sequence continues at coordinate 1,236,533 of JACBWW010000052.1, forward strand.
TTTCTCCTCCTGTCCTACTGAAAAGCAGGAATAAGCGAGCAGGCATATAGCCTAACTTTTACAACCCTTTTTCAACTGCAGCCAGAAATCACGGCAGTAGTTTTTATGTTCCTTTGTGTTGTGTTGTGTAATTTAGTTTTATCTCTATTACGTTCATGTTACCGGTCCTGTTTTCTTATATTTTGGTTCGTTCCTATTCCCCCCCGCTTGCTTAATCCAAATGATTTCTCCCAGTAGACATCCCCTTGATTGCCCCGTCAGTTAACCCTCTCTCCCTTGCTTATCGCTCGGCAACCCAGCTCAGTTTCCAGAAGCTTGCCCTAGGGCTGTCGAGTGATAGGCCGACTGGAGAGGGCACCCCCCCTCAGTTTACCCCATTGGACCGCAACCCTGTCATTTGTGCTGTTGTCTCTACCCCTTCCTTTTCCCTACTGGTTCCCCCCGTTAACCACTCCCTGTCTACTCCCCATACATAAACCGTTGTAAAACTCAATTCTTTGCTCTCAGCCCTGAGACTCCCTTTAGATCTGAGGTGTGTGTCAATCTCTGACAACATTAAAGGTTCTAGATCTATTCTCAGCCCTGAGAGTCCAGCCTCCTTCTTCACTGGGTTGTGGGCTCCCGCTGTGGACCCTCCTATAAGCTCTGGTGTTCTCGGGCTACAAGAAGCCACAAGGCGCCCCCGGCATCAGTCCTGCTAGGCAGCGCAGTGGGGCCAACGTGAGAGTGTAACCGGCTGCTGGGTGGTGTACACCCCCGCACCTTTGTACTTAAAAATAAGCAAATCTGTTTTCCAAAATAGCCGCTGTATCACACACCATGAGTTTGCATGTCATCTTATATGTGAGGATTGTTACAATGCAGAATGGTCTTTCCAGTTATCGGCTAAAGCTATTGCAGGTTTTCCAGCCTTTGAGTATTTGCATATTTTTATCCAAATACTTTTTTGTGCAAAACCTGTAAGTACTTCCTGAAGCAGAGAAGGTTTGCATGAGCCCACTCCTCAAATATGTCAAGGTGCCTTGGGGTGGCATTCCTTCCCTCCAGCAAGTTTGGTCCTGGTAAGATTGAGAGTAGTTCAAAAGTCTCTGGCATGCTAATTTCTGCAAGCTGATGTGTAAAACATGCAGTTAACCAAGCCTGTCATTAAGATTGGCTTTTATTGTTAAATAAGTAGTTTATAATGTGTTAGCTAAGGCGCCGTGCACTTTACCAAACTTGAAAGGCAGGATAGAATAGCAATTCCAATGATACTCTTTACAAATACTTTTTTGTGCAAAACCTGTAAGTACTTCCTGAAGCAGAGAACAGGATCCACAACATCCTTATACTTAGTTTTGTAAAATGTTCAAGATTGTATCTTTTCTGGTCTTTTCTTAATAATAGATCAATAAATCTTCAGCCTAAAACAGGAGGTGAGAGAGACCAATGTCATTACCAGTAGATTAAGCAGGACAGAAACCCCAGGCTTCTCATGCTGTGGATCAATTCACTTCCCACTGAAGTCAGTACTATTTGTAAAATCAGTACAAGACCTGCAGCCTGTTATCAGCAATGTTATTACTATATTTACTGAGTTACATGACTGTAGTAGTCAGTGGAATGTTTAATATTTCGATTCCAGCTCCACTTGAGTGTACATCAAACTCCTAAACTCTGATAAAATGATAATAATTTTGGTCATTTGCAGAAGTGAAATTTTTAGTTCTTGGAACAGTAATTGGCTAACTTTTCAATTCCTATGCATTTATTGGAGTCAGGAATTTTAATAACTACTTTCTCTTACTGAGTTGTTGCTAAATTTATCTTGACCATCACTTTAGCTGGTAAATTTTAGTGCCCCCCAATAAATGTACTTTTGTGTATCTATCAATGTATGGATGCATATTTTCTGTGTACTCAAATGTCAGCAAATATCTGCAAAAGACTGATAGCATTTTTCCAGGACAAAGTCACTTTCTTTCCATTTATCCACCTGCTGTAACCATGAAGTTGCATGTTATAAGCTAAAATTTCAAGTTTGGTCCTGGTAAGATCGAGAGTAGTTCAAAAGTCTCTGGCATGCTAATTTCTGCAAGCTGATGTGTAAAACATGCAGTTAACCAAGCCTGTCATTAAGATTTTATTGTTAAATAAGTAGTTTATAATGTGTTCGCTAAGGCGCAGGGCACTTTACCAAACTTGAAAGGCAGGATATAATAGCGATTCTAATGATACTCTTTACAAATCATGATTAATATAAATTGAGGTAGCCTCTGGAGTGAGCTCTCTTCCACTTATGTCAGGATTAGAATATAAGAATATGCACACAAAAATACATGAACTAGTTTATATGCTGTAAATTCCCACTTAATTTGGTCTTTTGGTAACTTGTTTACTCAGATGCACTACTGTTTGCCATATATTATATCCTTCCACATGTTAATAAAAATTCCATCAGAATGAACCATTATTTGGAAAACATTAATTCAGCTGTATTTTTCTGCCATCTTTGTTAATATTATTGAAGCACTAGAAGTTTGTATAGAATGAGGACTCCAGGATTTTTATTAGGGAACGTTTAGATATCAGCCTTTTACTTTGTAATGAGGTCTTATTAAACAATGTTACTCATAGATTCATAGAATCATAGTATGGGCAGGAACATCTTTCACCAAATCAGGCTGCTCAGAGCTCCTTCCAACCTGACCTTGAATACTTTCAGGGCAGAGGCATCCACAACTGTGGTCAATTTCTTCCAGTGTCTCATCACCCTCATTGTCAAAAATGTCTTCCCAATGTCCAGTCTAAATCTAACCTTTTTCAATTTAAAACTATTGCTAATTTTTGTTACTTCAGGCCCTGTTTAATAGTTCCCAGGTTTCTTATAAGCCCCCTATAAGTACTAAAAGGTCACAACAAGGTTTCTCCAGAGCTTTCTCTTCTCCCAGCTAAACAGCCCCAACTCTCTCCACCTGTTTTCACAGAAGTGCTCCTGCCCTCTGATTGTCTTTGTGGCTTTGTCTGGATGTAGACAAACAGGTCCGTGTCTGTCTTCCATTAGGTATTCCAGCACTGGATTCAGCACTTAGGTGGGCTCTCACAAGAGCAAATAGATGGGGGGAATCACCTCTGTTGACCTGCTGACAACATCTCTTTTTATGCAACCCAGGATGTGGTTTGCTTTCTGGACTTTAAGTGCAAATTACTAGCTCACATCCAATTCTCTGTCCACCAATATCCACAAGTCCTTCTCCCTTGAGCTGCTCTCTTCCCATTCATCCTTCAGTCTTTGTACATGTGGGGGATTGCCTCAACCCAGATGGAGGACAATTATGCTTGGCCTTATTGAATTTCGTAAGGTTTGCATGAGCCCACTCCTCAAATATGTCAAGGTGCCTTGGGGTGGCATTCCTTCCCTCCAGCAAACCAGCTGCAACACTCAGCTTGGTGCCATCTGCCGACTGGTTGAGGATGTACACAATCCCACTGGGGAAGATATGAAATACTATTGGTCCCAGTATGGACTCTTAAAGGACAACACTCCTTACCGGTTTCCACTTAAGAGTATCAATCTTTGGAGGCAGCTAGCCAGAGAATTACTTACATATTAAAGAGGCTTCCCTTCAAATCCGTATCAGATACAAGAATATTGTGTGGGACCATGTCAAAGGCCTTGCAGAAATCTATGTAGGTGACACCTGAACCTCTTCGCTTGTCCACTGAAGCAGTTGCTCCTTTGTTGAAGACCACTAGATTAGTCAGGCACAGATTCCTCTTGGTGAAGCCATGTTTCCTGTCTCTAGCCACCTCTCTCTCTCTGATATGTTTGGATATATCTTCCAGGAGGACATGCTTCATGATCTTCACAGGCAGACAGGTGAGGATGACTGAATGAAGCTGATCAAATATACATAAAATGTAATGAGTAGACAGTATGGAATACGGCAGCCAACATTGCCAAAAGATTTATTAATTTTTGCAATCTATGTGCAGAATTAGGCTATTTGTGTGACTGTATGTTTGATTTGGATATACACCCTTCTTTCCTGCCCTTTTGATGAAAAAACTGATTCTTAACCACAATCAATTCAAATGGGATGTGTGTAAATTATATCAGGAATAGATCATGGAACATATGATATAAAACATGCAACTAATCTGAACAACTAATCTGAACAACTAATCTGAACCTCACAAAGGATTCTTTAGAGAACCACTGAAACCACTGTTTACTGTATCTGCAAAATTGGTTTACATGCAAGAGTTCTCCAATTTATTCATGGGGAATAGTTTCACTGTCAGCAAAATTAGATTAAGAATAAAAATGCTTTTACAGTTTAATTATATAACTGAATGTTATTGTTCAAACTATAGATAAGCAAGCACAAAGCCCTTGCAAGAGAAATTAAGAATTATGTATTTTTCAGGTTGATAGATTGCGAAGTTGCTACTGCTTGCTGTCAAGAGTATCAAGAGTAAATTCAACTTCATAGTATCACAATAAAAGGAATAATCAAAGAAAATATATCTTTAAGAAACTTGTCTCTTGGCAGTAGTTCCATGTGTAAGAGACTGAAAATAGTTCATGTCTCAAACACTGATATAAAGTTTTGCTCATTATAAAGAAGCTACAACCAAAGAAGCTTCCCTGAAGAGTGGGACTTTGAACTGAAAGTCAAACTGCTGATTAGATAAAGGGAAACCATTGTTTAATCAACT